>VKKT01000745.1:155175-171705 GCA_008038995.1 Haliotis laevigata
ACAACTGAAGAGACAGAGACTTGTGACAGCTGTGATTGGTTGAAATAGTGTAAGATGTTTATATTTTTTAAAAGCACATCCATCCAGTAATTAAAACTGACCACAATTTTAGGTATTTAGTGCTGTCATTTCTATATAATGACTTATGCTTATTGTGTGTACAGATATTTTCCAGTAGGTGACATTTGGTGCGGAGATGGGGTTGATGTGTTCCGCTTCCTGTGCTCGGAATATGAGCCGGACAATTCTGCCAGAAATAGTGTTTTATTGTAGTTTAGAGGCCAGACTGTATCCATGTGTACATGGAATGGCTGTTGATAGCCTGGGTAATTTAAAAAACACAATATAAGGTTACTATAAAAGTCTATGGGAAAACATTTGGTGTTATGTAACCATAAGATACAACGCGTGACAAGGGGTGGCATGGAAAGTTAAGATGCTGCACAATGCTTAATGAAAAGACGGGCGGTGGGATAGCTTAGGGATTAAAGCAATGTCATGGCTGGGAACTCCAGAAATTAGCATCACACATTGTACTCTAGTCTGATGATTTGTCTCTTATTTTGATCGAAACAAATAACGCCCCATTGAGATATGACATGGGTGAAACCTTAGGAAATATAGACTTGCTTCATTTATGGCTTTAACATTGCAGAAAGGACTCGACGGAAAGGGACATAATGTGGTTCCGGGACTGTGAAACAGACTGGTTGAGATGTCATGTGTGGAATCAGAATCAGGTCTTCAGTGTCACGAGCAAACGTTTTAACCACCAGATTCTCACTGTGACTAAAGTGGTGGCTGAAAACATTCATCTTTAGTGTCTTTGTGCCTTTTCAACAAACTTGATAAATATACGGGCTTTCGTTTTCGTTTTCGAAGAGGGTCATACGACTCGTACTCAAAAGTTATTGATCAAGACTGCAACATTCAAGTTGTATCCAAATTTGAAGCACCAATCATCAAATGATTCCCAATACAGTTCACTACTTTGACTGGTGGCACAAGTTTCAGGTGAAAAGTTGACTTGCCTTTGCATGTCTTTATGACTACTGCTGTTCCTTTTAGTCACCGTGATAATGTCATTATTTCTTCACGTATTTTACCTGTGGTAATAGTCTACCAAATGGTTCACTGTCTTGTTTTCGTATGTACATATTTTAACGTTTGAAGTTGTTCATCAATATATAGTTATTCCTTCCTTACTTCTGAAGGCTTCTCAAAGAAGTTTAAAGTCAGTTTTCCTTTTTTATATGTCAGTGCTTATCAACGGTGAATTTGGGATATGGGAGTCTTATCGTATCTCTTATCTCATCTGACAGTTGTTCTTCGTTTCTGGGCGTTAGATAGATATTTTTACTATGTTATTCTAACTATATATATCTCTGGATAATTTGGACCAGGAGCGTGAGGGTAGGACATAATTACTGGAGGATTTAGCTTGTTATTTTGAATAGCTGTGTCATATAGGTCGTTATCGAAGCTCACGTTTCTGCTCAAGTAGACATGTTGTGTGATAATTTTAGTATAATATAAACAGAGGTTGGTTGTACACGGGGCCAATAATCTGCCCTAGCATAACCACCCGCAGTCACGACATGCCTCCTCTGAGAACCTTCCAACACGTTAGTCGTCATGGAGGTAACACCTATTTACACCTCAACTAGAGTCAAGGACTTGGTGATAGTCTAAAAGACCTACACACCTACGATTAGGCATAGTTATCGACTAGAAAATCTGTTCATTGCAAATTTGGTCGATGTGTTGATCAGGAGATCATATGTTTCCACAACGCGATCTTAGCGCTAAGGTGGTCGAAACTCCCAAGCTTTAACATAGGATCACGATCATCGTTTTAACCTAGGATCACTCATCTGAATTATACAAATGAACCAAACATGGTCAAATGTAAAGCTCATCAGGGTATATCTTAAAAAATAATCCCGATTTAAAAAAAAAATTTTTTTACAGTACAAGTTGTTGAACACCTGGCTCTGCCGATGATTAATAATTTTGTTTTTGCTAGGTTTGAAAAGACTTGTAAAAGTGTGAATTTTAGAATTGCAAACTAGTCCGGAGAGTGGACGTGTAGTGAGATATTACTATTGTATCGACAGTAGGCCGTAAAAATACCAATATGATGTATTATTCATAACCAGGTGTTGCTGTTAATAAACATGTTTTTCTTCTAGGCGTGACACGGGTTCGCTACAAGTGTATTAGAACTGGAATCTAAACAAGAAGTACACACCTTGTGTTTTGGATTTAATACTTTGAAAAGCGTTTTGATTGTGACTTACAGGTAACAAACACCGTGCACATGTTGCCAAAACACCAACGATATAAATTCTTTGTAGTTTCTTTGAACGGACGTTACGTGATGTAACCGAGACTTAATTTGTCGAAAGGTCTAGCTCTTTGAGTCAGCTGGTTACTTATCCTCGTGGGACAGTGGGGTGGCCCAGTGGTTAAAGCGTTCGTTCAGCACGCTGAAGACCCAGGTTCGATTCCCCACATGGGTACAATGTGTGAAGCCCATTTCTGGTCTCCCCCGTCGTGATATCGCTGGAATATTGCTAAAGGTGGCATAAAACCCAACTCATTCATTCACTTAACTCGTCCATCGATGTCATGAGGCCTTGCAAAATAACTGCTGGTTGGTTTGGTCCAGATTTGAACCTTTACACACCTTCGTGACTTTGCTGGAATACTCAGCGGGTGAGTGAACCGTTTTTACGCCGCTTTTAGCAACATTGGGAAGAATCGAACCTGGTCCTAAGACACGACGAGCCAACGTTTGAACAACAAGGGTACTCCATCGCCTCCTTTCATGTTGGGTTAGCCCAGTGGATGTTGCGTTTGCGCGCCACAACTAAAAAAATCAGTATTTTTCCCGAGACGAGAACAGTGTTTTAAGCCAATGACTGGTGTGACCTTCATGTAGTGGTAGACACGCTTCAAGGGGTCGAATTAAAAAGGTCAAGACATAAAAATCTCTGCTCCGACATCTTAGATTCAGGAAGCGGGGCGTAACTGCCAGACTGATAATTCTGTCTAGAAATAGATTCTTCAGTGAATATATCTGAAACTCGACGAACTACGGTGCGAGTTGGTAGAGCCAGCGCGATGTTGTAAACTCTGACGCAGCTTTTAGCAATATTCCAGCAATAGGGGCGGGGGACATCAGAAATAGGTTTCACACACTGTACCCACGTAGGGAATTAAAACCGGGTCCTCAGTGGTGCGAGCGAACGCTCTAACCACTAGGCTACCTCACCCGGACGTGAAATGAGACGAGAGACTTATAGATATGAAAGATTTTGACTCATATGAATTGTTATGCGTAAGAAAGAAATAGAAAGGTGAACATGTATTGTAATGTAGATAGATGCAGTTGTCTCCCTTAGCTAACAGGATGCTCTGATCCGGCAACATTTACATAATACATGCAGGGCAATCAATAAGATAAACATCCGCACAGCACAGCACAGCACAGCACAGCAAAGCACAGCAAAGCAAAGCACAGCACAGCAAAGCAAAGCAAAGAATCATCAAGTTCATATACCAAGAGCTATACACACACGCGCACACGCACTCACGCACACGTGCACACGCAAATGAACCTATTCACAGTTTTGTTCCGGAAGTGTTAAATACGGGCCACCATTATACGCCACAACAACATCACAAAAAGACATTGATTCACATTCGGGGTGTTAAATACACGAATATAAGATGAAAGCGTACAGGCAAAACAGGAGCACTACACGTGTACGTTTTGGGACAGTAAAACATCGGCTCCGGCTTGTCTACCAAGAAAATTACAGCATCACCAAGAATATGTGTTTCCCATCAGACCACTTCACGCCATAGTCTCGCGTTAACGTTATTTCTCTCAACCCGCGTGTTTTCGTTTTAACATGTTTAGTTGTTTATCTAATATCAGGTGCACTCTCCCCGCCATTAATCAGTCATATGACGCCCTAGCGTGAAAACGTGATATCTTTTTCACATAAAATTATTGCTCTGAAATGTGTTGTAATTTTTTTCGGTCTTCATTTACACCAACACGTGTTTTTTTTAAGGAGTGGAAATAGTATTGATACGATAACATGCAACTGGAGACGACACGATGACGTGTATCTATCATAGCGTATGTCTATATTGCATAGAGGCGTATAATTATTGAATAGTATGCCATTCAAGAGGGATGGTAATGGCTTTATGTAATGGTTGAAGATTCACGCAACTCCGATAAATAAATATATTATAAAAACTGTGGACAGCCTACAGATATAGACAGATACTGTGGACATCCTACAGATATGGACAAGAACCCTGGGCATACTACAGATATAGACAGGTACTGTGGACAGCCTACAGATATAGACAGATACTGTGGGCAGCCTACAGATACGGACAAGAACCGTGGACAACCTACAGACAGACAGATACTGTGAACAGCCTACAGATATAGACAATAACTGTGGACAGCCTACAGACATAGACAGGTACTGTGGACGGACTATAGATATAGACAAGAACTGTGGACAGCCTACAGATATAGACAGGTACTGTGGAAAGCCTACAGATATAGACAGGTACTGTGGACATCCTACAGATATAGAAGGTACTGTGGACAGCCTACAGATATGGACAAGAACTGCGGACAGTCCGCAGATATGGACAAGAGTGAGTGAGTTTAGTTTTACGCCGTTTCTAGCGATATTCCAGCAATATCGTGGCAGGGGGACACCAGAAATGGGCTTCCCTCATTGTACCCATGTAGGGAATTGAATCTGGGTCTTCGGCGTGGCGAACGAACGTTTTACCCACTAGGCTTCTCCACCGCCCAATATCGACAAGAACTGTGGACAGACTACAGCTATAGACAGGCACTGTGTACATCCTACAGATCTAGACAGGAGCTCTGGACGGACTATAGATATGGACAAGAACTGTGGGCAGCCTACAGATATAGGTAAAAGCTGTGCACAACCTACAGATATAAATAAAAACTGTGCCTAGCCTATAAGATACATGACACATAAACAAACATACATGACATCGGTATAGGAAAGAAGAGCACCGTCACACAATATATTTAGAGCAATGTTACCTCGGTCGAGTAGACTCTTTCATCATCGCTGAAAAGAGAATGACTGATTCCTCGTTTGAAGTAGAAATGGGAAACAAACAAACTCATAAAATCAATTTCCTATCCTTCTTAAAGGACAAAAAATTCTCATTCCGCAATCCAATTCTGTAATGAAACTTAAACACTGGATAATGGTGTTTTAAAAAAATCGCTCCGGCAAGTCGTTACGATTTCGCTTTCGCTCCCAACTTGCAATATATTATCTAAAGTTTTTATGCATCATAACATTCATCCGACTCACTGGCTGCACTCTTTCGGTGTTCTCCACGCACTTAATCTGAAGGAACATTGATTATTGTGGAAAGTATTTAACATCAAACAAAGCCCTTCGTATCTTTAACGTGCACATTTATAGTATTAGACAATGACTCGTCTTGTGTATTTGTTCAAAGTACAGTGAAACGAAGAATCAATATAAATGTTCATCTTTTGTTTAAGAATGAATATCGATAATGACAGAATTTCCCTACCCCACATAACAACGTGCTGAATCGAGGACTGAATTTAATAAAATTTGAATGGCCGAATATATAGCTGAAGCATACAAAAGTGAAATATCTTTTTAAGACACTACAGTTTCAAAAACGTCAGTAATAACAGTTGTTAATGAAGCAAATATATTTTGTAAATTAGCTTTGATCATCCATACTATGCATCACGCTTCAACTGTCAAATGGTTACAGATTAAATACTCTTTGAGATAATTTTGTCAAAACACCAGCGTATTTTTGGCAAACCTACAACAAATATAATGGGAGATTTAGTCAAATGCTAAAAAATCATTAAATCCTACATTAGTAAAAGTAGTGTCTTGAAAGCATTATTCGATTTTCTTGATATATTTCCATACACATTTACATATTTCTGCAATAAACCATTATTAAATACGACAAGTACTCAAGACTTCAAGTCCCTTGGAGACAGTTACAACTGTTTGATACCTAAGACAAATCAATACGTTACATATGAGAATACCAATTTTCATTTTGATTTTTTTAAACTCTAGACGTCGAAAATCAAGAAGCTAGAAGAAGACTCTCCTCCTGTATGATTTGTATGATTGTTAGTTTAACGCGTCACTCAGCAATATTCGAGTCATATGGCGCTGATCTGTAAATCATCCAGTCTGGACCAGACATTCCTGTGATCAACATCATGAGCATCGATCTTCGAAACTGGGATAGATGACATGTGTCAACCAAGTCAGCGAGGCTGACCACCCGAACCCTTTAGTTACGACAAGCATAGGGTGTTGAAGACCAATTCTGACCGGGATCTTCACGGGTCCCTTACGTTTGTAGGAGTAAGGATATACTCCGAAATGTTATGTTCCTCATAATAAAGAAGTTGACATCCATAAAACACTCAAGGATAGGGTGTTGAAGACCAATTCTAACCGGGATCTTCACGGGTCCCTTACGTTTGAAGGAATAAGGATATACTCCGAAATGTTATGTTCCTCATAATAAAGAAGTTGACATCCATAAAACACTCTTCCGTATGTGTATTACGTCTAAATGCCACTTATAGACCTGGACAGTTATTCTCGAAACGTTCGTAGCCCTACGAACTTCTTAAGCCCATTCTTAACATGTTAGTTACGATCAAAGTTAAGAATTCTTAGGGCCACGAACGTTTCGAGAATAAGGTCCCTGATTATCAGCTTCTGTTGTTTGTTTCTTGTCTAACGTCGAACTTAGCGATTTCTCCCGCTAAATGAAGATGATCTGTAAACAATCGAGTCTCGACAAGACAATCCAGTGACTAACTCCATGAAAATCGATCTACGTTACTTTGACATGTGTCAACCGCACGTCATGGATTGCTTGAGACCATTGTCTCAATGTGGAACTAGGATCCTGGTACACTCCTAAGGGAAGTAAGAGTATCCCCCGTTACAGTAACAATATGCACTTATGAATACGAACTGGTGTATGGAACACTTGCTACCGAAGATCAAATTATCACATTCCAAGAATAGACACAATGGGCAGTGTGCTATATCTTGACGTTTGCTATATTTAGACAGAATTCTAGAATGTACTACACAGTACTGCAGCCATAAAGCATTTCTGAGCTGGAGACTTTGTGAATTTTCTTGAGTCTTTTTCTTATGTCTGTAAAAGATGCCTCTTGTCTCACATTACATCTCGTGTTAAAAGAATACCAGGTCCTAATTTCTCGAAGTTTTCTTCAAACTTCAAACTGTGTTTGACAATTTGAAACAGCTGAATTTTTAACTCTATTGCATTTTTAAATAAAAAGCCCAAACAACTGATGTAATCTATTCACCAACCTCAAATTGTCTACTATGTTTGGGTTTAATATCGATTTCAGTTCATTCTGGGAAATGCATTTTCCTGCATTTTCTCAAATTTGATTAAAAACTCTAACTTAAGTTTGTTTCTAGAAATCGGAGCCAGGGATTGTTTGGAGATCATTCTTACCCTTGATACTCAGCCTGTACCTATTTCTGGAAACATGGCTATTGTTGCATTGGGGTGAATATCATCATTGTCTGTATTGCTATAATCAATGCTTTCGTTTTATACTGCCTTTGGATTTGTACTGCCACTGCTTCACTATTGTTAAGTATATCATATTGTTTTCTTTTCACACCGATTTCTTTATCGACTGATTTCCTGTTAACGTTTGGTTACAACTTGGGCATCAACATGTTACAATTATGACACTTTATTTCTTGGGCTTTTGGAGATGAGTTGTATTTTGTTCATGTTTGTCCCTGTTTAAGGAAAGTCGAAAAAAACTCATACCAATTTTTTTTGATCATTATTCAACTCAGCAAAAGTTTGTTCAACATTTTGCACAAATGTAAACATAAATCAAAGGTTAAGTCATTTCCTGGAAAAGAAACATGTATGTTTGTAGTTAATCTCCCAAATGTACGTCATTTATATCCATATTTTTTAATATGTATGAATTACTTCGTATTTGCTAGCGGCTTCTAATGCTGAAAATAAAGTCTCTTGCTCTCTATTCTTGGGATGAATTCAGTCTCGAGGACCAATTCTAACGCGAATCTTCACGGTTGTTTCGACCAGCATAGTTTGTACATCCTGATTTATGAAGTGTATGTTCCTGGTCGGGATTTAAAGGCCTCATCTGCTCCTCAAATCGTAACTAAAGACGACAAGGAAGTTTTCAAATCTCCGTGTTTGTTTACAGTCTATGTGTTTGTTTACACATCCACATGGCTGGCGGTGCGAGTCGACGACACTTCCGGGCGGAAGTGTTAGACATAAGGGAAATAAACATCGGCTCAGATTGAGTCTATTTATCCATTCAGGTGGTAAAACACGTGGTGGACAACAAAAAACCTCTTTAAACTTAGTATAAATGGAAGTTTGAGATTTGTTGTCTTTAATCTTCATATAATTAAAGTAAACAGTTGGTATGTCGACGGTTATCTCGAGCTGAAAGCGCTGAAACAACACGTACGGTATCTGCCATCGTGGCAGTTGAAAACATTGACGTTGAAGACAAATTGAAATAAATGTTTCATACTATGCGAATGGAATTTAGAAAATATAAGTATTGCAATATAACTCGGATTACCTTAAAAATAAATGCCACTGGCTATATTTGAAATTCCCTGAGAAAACATATGTACCTCAAACCAAAACCTTAAATGGATGATCATGTACGTCTGACTTGCTACATTCAACATGGTCTGCAAAATGACGCGTACGTCATCATGGTCCGCAGAATGACGCGTACTTAATCATGGATTACGCGTACTTCATCATGCTCTCCCAAATGACGCGTACATCATCATGGTCTGCAGAATGGCGCGTGCGTCATCATTGTCTGCAAAATGACCCGTACGTCATCATGGACTACAGAATCACCCGTACGTCACCATGGTCTGCAGAATTTCCCGTACGTCATCATGGACTGCGGTACGATCCACATGTCACCATGGACCGCAGGAGGGTCTGTACACCAAGATGTTCTTCCTCGAGGCTGTACATCTTAATGGAGCTTTAGAGGGAACCGAACGTCATGCATAGGGGATGCATAATTGAAAGCGATCATCATTTGGGTAAAATACAGATATTGAAACTCTTCCATATAGACATCCACTGAATGAGCATTCCACAACGTCAAGTGACTAAATATGGACACAGAACAACCATATTTTCAAGAATACGTCTGTTGGGGCGGAGTCCTGCACATTCATGATCGTGGCTGTCTGTCCCTGTATTAACCTTCAGCCAACAACATCCTCTAAAAATAGAAACACGAATGAAGGCATGCTTCCTGTCTCACCGCTGCAACTTTTCAGTTTACATGGATTATTTTGTTTCTATCAATTTATATATTTTTCATATGCTAAGCTTTTTTATGACTGTGACTGCAATTAAAGTTATGGAAGTTTTACAAGGAAATTACTGACGTCATAATTTCAGTTTACCAGAGAACTTCGTGCAGTTGAATTGTTAATTTTGCGTTTTCTCGTAAAGATATCATAAATAATTCGCAATGTTTCCAATATTTAATACGTACTTCGTGTCTGTGTATTTATTAATGCCATATCACAACATTCTAGCTGTATCACAACGTAAATATTCGCCACAGGATTTGACAAACCAGTTATAGAATATTAAAAACAAATGGCAAAAGCAAAATGGCACGCATGGAACTGTGACACTGCGATAATAGACCTGCCATGTAAACACCCATACAAATTATTATATTGACACACATGAATGTCCACTTATATCCTTACTATTTACTGATCTTTGGTCTTGCTATATTTGGGGCGGTGGGGTAGCCTAATGGTTTAGGCGTCCGCTCGACATGCTGAAGACCCGGGTTCGATTCCCCACATGGGTGCAATGTGTGAAGCCCATTTCTGGTGTCCCCCCGCCGTGATATAGCTGGAATATTGCTAAAAGCGGCGAAACAATACTCACTCACTCACTCTTGCTATATTCATAGTGTTGTAATGCGTTTGAACACATCCGTCACTGATATCGTAGGTTGAAAGAGAAACTGTTCATGTACACTCAACATTCCAGTTACATTCCACACTCAAACCAAAGAGTGAACATCCGGGTTACAATTGGTCTTCAGCAGCGCATGCCTGTCATGAGGGGAGACTAACGGGATTGGATGGTCAGGCACGCGGACATGGTAGACACATGTCATCGTATCCCATTTGTGTAGATCGATGCTCATGCTGTTGATCACTAGATTGTCTGGTCCAGACTGGATTATTTCCTGACCGCCGCCATTAAGCTTGTATATTGCTGGGTACCGCGTTAAACAAACATAATTGTAACACTGAATGCTTTATTCCCATGCTTCCGTGCATGTACGTCTTGACTATGTGCAAAGATGGTCGCATGGCCTAAGTTTTGATAGAATACAAACATTGCGTTTTACAGTGTATTCAAAACACGGGACTGTTACAAGCATACTATACCAATAGTCACACTGTTGGTAGTGAGTACTTTCCCTCTGGTACCAACTTTTTACACTGAATAGTCCCTGTAACGCATCAATTCACTGTGAGTCTCCTCTTTGGCATCAACACTCACGATGAGTCATTGTATAGCGCATACAAGTATAGTCCCCTCTTTGGTATGAACTATTCACTATAAGTAGACTCTATGGCACATCAGTTCACTGTGAGTCTCCTCTTTGGTATCAACTATTCACTATGAATAATCGTATAGCACATTTGTTCAATGTGATCTCCTCTTTGGTATCAACTACTCACTATGATTAAGCGTATAGCACATCTGTTCAATGTGATTTCCTCTTTGGTATCAACTATTTACTATAAATAAGCGTATAGCACATCTGTTCAATGCGATCTCCTCTTTGGTATCAACTATTCACAATGATTAATCGTATAGCACATCTGTTCAAGGTAATCTCGTCTTTGGTATCAACTATTCACAATGATTAATCGTATAGCACATCTGTCCAATGTGATCTCGTCTTTGGTATCAACTATACACAATGATTAATCGTATAGCACATCTGTTCAATGTGATCTCGTCTTTGGTTCAATTATTCACAATGATTAATCGTATAGCACATCTGTTCAATGTGATCTCCCCTTGAGTACCGACTATGCACCATAAGCAGACCGTATGACACATCTGTTCAATGTGATCTCCCCTTGAGTACCGACTATGCACTATAAGCAGGCCGTATGACACATCTGTTCTATGTGATCTCCCCTTGAGTACCGACTATGCACTATAAGCAGACCGTATGACACATCTGTTCAATGTGATCTCCCCTTTAGTACCGACTGTGCACTATAAGCAGGCCGTGTGACATTGTATATTCTCTGTTGATGTTATGGCACTAACTAATGACTAAACAATATGGTATCAACTATTTTGTATGAGTAGATCATCATCTCACTCCCATACACCACAATAAGCCAAAACATGAGACATCCTACTCTCTTTCCGTCCTCAGGACATAGACGCGCTATAAATATGATTTCTTCAGGACACCTTTATCTAATAGAACGGGAAAACACAGTTAATTTGAACATTATGCACACAAACCAATTTTATTAAAGTCAAGTACCGTTCCAAATTAACTCCCATCCTTAAAGAGCCACTTTCCAACATCACGTCAGATTGATATAATGTTCTAGGACTAATTAATGGCGTCATGGTCATTACACCGACAAAGAATCTGTTTTCGGTTAATAACATGTACACATGTAACCCTAGATGCGATCATCAAGCAAAGAGCGGATGTGAGGACTCTTGGTCCGTTGGTACAAATTCCGTCTTTGGTTGGTTGGCATTTTCTCACCTCTTTGAAAGGTTCTGTTCCTATTTCGCATAATGCTAAATTTATTGGGCACCACGATGGCTTAGATTTGATTCTGATTTGGATTCGTGTATCTCAAAACCAACCGTAGAGGAGCAAAAGTACAACATATGATTGGCACAGAACTATTCAAGATATTGAATACATTTACATCAGGATGAATAGTTTTAGAAACTCATCTATTCGTGTAGCTTTAGATTTACATAATAACTTTATTGTTGTTGAGTTTTTGAAAAAAACCCAATAACAACAAATCTCGTTTACTATCAAAGTCAATCAGGAAGGAAACAAGACTTTCATTTTAATAACTTTAGTCCACATAAAATGATATATACTCAAGTCATACATAACGCTAAGGAAGTACAACTATTTCATACTTTAGTCCAATTCTTAACGTTCGTACGTATCTGTTACGATGCCCCAAACCTCCAGAAGTCTTAAATCAATAAAAACAGACTATAAATGATAAAATGCGGCCAGTATACAAGATTATTCCTTTATTAACAAGAGTGTCGTGTCCTGTATAAGACCTTACTGCTCACGGTACGACAAATGATCGTAAAACGACGTGCCAGCTATATCACACATGGTATATTAATAATACAATGATTGCTTTTATGTCTGATATTGATATATGAGCTCCAATTATACTAGTCTACCTCACATATCCTGTGATACTGACTTAATTGGACTGGACAGGATGTGAGGAGATCCCTTTCTGTTCACCTACATACAGTGCAGGTAGCCATTCGTTAACACGGGATTCTGTTTACCATGCTAAGTGTAACATAGAAGGTCGGTGTACGGGAATGCCCATTCTTGATTATTATCCGTAGAAACAAAGGGAAAAGAGGAAAATAGCTGTGAAAATTATATAAATGGATCACTGAAAATCAGTGACGATACCAGGTGTTCGTGAAAAGGGTAATGAAAGGATTCAGGCCATCTAAATGTACGATCTGCCGTCGCGAATGGTTCATTGTGATATAGATGCCACTCCCAAACGTGTGTGACAAGGAACTGGCTTCTACAAAGATTTCTCTGCTAAATTTCATGTCTTTAACAAGGAACATATTTACCTACCACGCTTCTGTAGCAAGGAACCGATTGTGATAGATTTATCTCCCAGGCTTCGGGAATAAGGAACTGATTGTGTCAGATTTATCTCCCAGACTTCTGTAACAAAAAACAGACTGTGACAGATTTATCTCCTAGACGTCTGGAATAAAGAACTGATTGTGATAGATTTATCTCCCAAACTTCTGTAACAAAGAACTGATTGTTACAAATTTATCTCCCAGACTTTTGTAACAAGGAATTGATTTTGATGACGATTTCCTTGTTTAAAACTACACGCCTCACTAAGGAATGTCTCAGCTATATGATGATGGCCTGTAATCGAGGATGGTTCCGACAAACCAGTGATTGATACTGCGAGCAACGTCCTAAGTCGCAGTACGTTGACACACAACCAGCAATGACAAAACTGACATCTCTACCGTTAGGATACGTATCACATATGAAAACAATAAATACATTTGGACTATCATGGACACATTTAACACAGATGTAGTTCCATATTTACAAATATTAACTGTGGCAGGAAATAAAATCCCGTTCATTACAACATTTTGAAAATATTTTTGATTTGACTCTCATTCAATTCTGACATTAGAATAAGCCTGTGTTCGTCGAAAGCCTTAAGGCCTTTGGTTTGTCCGTTAATTCCGTATTAACTACGAATGCAAGCGCGCACGCACACACACACAATCAAGCAAACAAAATAAAGAACAACCCCGGTTTCAGAAGTTCCTCACAGGCACAGAAGGTACCAGATGAAAGACTGTTGAGGATAGACAAGGTGGTTGAGATATCTCAACGTGAACAGATGACATCAATTGTAACACATGAACAACCGTACTGATTACTGCAAATTTGAAGTTAGTTCGCGAACAAACCAACACACAAACATAAAAATAGTGGGAAAAAACAGCAATCAACGAGCTCAGAATTCATGACTCTAAACTTTTGATCCCGGGAGGCTGCTATGAGGACGAAAGAGCCCCGGTAGCAGTAAATCTGAGTTAAAGTACAATTTAGGAGTAGTGATAGAAGGGGTGTAAAGCAAGGATGTGTCATTAGTCAAATGTTTTTGCTCTTTCGTCCCATGACCTACATCGATTCCAGCAAATAAGGAGAGATAGAAACGAGCAAAAAACTCAGCTGTCGATGAAGCAGATCAGCCCAATGTCATGACGAGAGGTAGAGAACTATCTGGTACTTGTCAGCTTTTGAAATTGTGACTGCAGTGATGAGATTGGATCGATTTGGGCCGGGAAGGGTCATCAGAATATCGATCTAAAAATAAATTTATTCAACTGACAGTTAGAGTAAATACCTTGCAGTTATTGCAGGTTTTTTTATCCCACGTAAAATTGGCTGACACCGAGCAATCGATGAAGGTAAAAAGTGTCCTCTTTCTTGCGAAACTTCATCCCAGACAGTGTTCGCCTTGCTTAGCAATGATTGATGATAAACGCTTGTTGCTGAGCACAATCAGCCACTCGTGTCTGTGATTAACGATACATAAGTAGCCTGTCGCCGTTCGTCGCAAGAAATACGACCATTAATTATGATTACCAATACTATCTATAGAACCAGTCTGATATCTGTTAGGGTCAAATGTACCCAAAGACTAGAAATCTCAACGGCAAGAATACGTTTTTGCCAAAAAGGAGGACAAAGATTAAGTCATAATGTTTGCCATGTACATGTTTGTGTTGGGGTATTCTGTCAATAGATATATCAGTACATGTGAGTGAGTGAGTGAGTATGGTTTACGCCGCCTTTTAGCAATATTCCAGCAATATCACGGCGGGGGACACCAGAAATGGGCTTCACTCATTGTACCCAATAAGTATATGTAACGATACAAGCATGTTACATTTGTTCATACTATGACACAATGACTGCCACAACATCCATGAACAAAAGTGATCTTTGCTTCAAAAACGCTAGTATTACTTGAAACACTCTTAGAAAACTAAAACAACCGTTCGAAACACCGAAGTCAAAACAATACCTCTCTTGTTTTTTCATGTTTGAATTTTTAATTCCTTCACAGGGTTGATGCCCAAAACCAACACTTTTTGTGGTCTGCCGATACTATTTTGGTGGAATCAAGATCACTGAGAGATAGTTATATATCGACGAAAACATTCAAACCTATCACTGTAGGTTCCTGACACACCAAAGGGAGGTAATCATTGCTCGGTGGATTGTAGCGTCTTACACTCACCACACGTCTTACCACACCCTTTCCCCGTGGCATTAGATGCAAACGTTAGTATTCGGAACGGTTTCATAACATCGATATTACTTGAAAGGATCTTCGCTAAGTGCAGGTGATCTTCGACTTTTTGCCTGCATATTACTTTTGGAAAGCATTATCTTGGGCTCGTAGTTTTAATCACGGTTATAATGAGTATGTCAGAATGCAGATTGTATTGTCTCCAGACATCTCTTCAAAAGGAAAATGTTTTCCCAGCTTACAGACCAGCTTGCTTTGAACGCGTGCAATTTCAGTGGTGGCAACATTACCAAGAGACTTTTTTATTCGCAAAACATCTTTAATCAATATTCTAATACTGTAATAACGACCACCAGATATTATTTCCCAGCTGATATGGCAGGTTATGACAGTCCGTATATTATCAGTATATAAGACTCAGCAAGTTGGATACGAGTTAATTCCTTTCGCCTTTATTTCAGAGTGTGTCACGTGACCAGCGGAAACTCCTTACACTGATGAAAAACTGTCGCGATGAAATGAGTTTTTGTGAAATATTGGTCAGCGGTCTTTGATCTTAGCGAAAGTAATTATCAAAAAATCCTCAAACGATCAAATATTTGTAATGAGAAGGTGGCGATGAGAGTAACTTAAAGTTCAATATTTACAATATGTGATTTATGTCGAAGCCACAGCTGCACAGGACTTGGTGGAGTAAAATCAAATTCCAATTTCGTGGGCAAACAGCGACAGTGGACGAATATCACTATGATGACAGGGTTTTGAAAACGGGCAGCAAATGTCTACACGGAACCTGTTAAAGCTCACAGAATGAAAGGTGGTGAGGTTCCATGCCCTTTCACTGCAAATTTGTTCCATAGAATGCCTCATTCACAAAATAAAAACGTGAAAAGTTGTAAACGAGTGGTTTCGATTCGCCATTAAGATAATTCAGGTAAAAAGGCCCTAAGGCCGAGTCGATGACAGTAAGAACAAGCCAATGTCTCAATTAGGACGGAATAATTTCAGTCAGAGGTTGGGAATGATGTAATAAATTGTTTTTAGTATTAATTATGTCAGCTAGTTCGTGTTATATCTCAGTGAATGTCAGGAAGAAGGAGAAGAAGAAACTATATGCAAATGCAGTAGTCTCTCGTCTTTGATGATCGCTTGCAATGACTAGGGCTGAGCAATATAACCGGTTTACCGGTATTTACCGGTTCAGACATGGAAACGATACGTATTGCGATACGCT
>VKKT01000746.1:149720-161528 GCA_008038995.1 Haliotis laevigata
CCGCCATATAGCTGGACTATTGCTGAGTGCGGCGTAAAACTAAACTCACTCACTCACTCTAAGAACGTTTAAACCAAGCGAAGATAGTTGTGGTGGTGGAGTGAGGATAGTGGGCTGGTGAAGTAGGGTGGTTGGTGTGAGTGAGTGAATTGCTACAAGTTTTATGCTGCTTTAAGCAATATCAGGGCAGGGGACACCCAAAATGAGCTTCACATATTGTGCCAATATGGACAATCGAACCCGGGTCTTCGGCGTGATGAGCAATCGCTTTAACCACTAGGCTACCCCACTGCCCCAGGGTGGGGGATTTTGGGAGTTAATGTCCACGCTATGAATGGCATGAAGAGATATTCCTTCAGATCAAGTACACGGCTACACAGGAAAGTTTGAAGTTAAAAATAAACAGCAAAAAGACCTTAAGGAATGATTACACTTGCTTCAATGATGTACAGCACAATAGACAGAGAGGGTCTTACCAAAAGTAAGTGATGGCCATGCCACTGAATATCATGAAAACAGAACAGTATCAACCAGAAAGGATGGTCAATGATCCAGTTATTACAAATGTTGACCAGTACCTGGTCATTAGATCACAGGAGCAATAACACAGGCTTAAAGGTCAGTTACCACAATAGCAGGACATAATTAACTCCCAGAATGGACACAAAACAAACCTATTACTTCTTTCTTGACTTCTTGTACAGTGTTCTTGCTGCATTTGGGATGATCAAATAAACATGAATGCAGTAAACGTTGTTATCCTTCATTATGAGTGTCAGTGTTCTCAGTCATCCTTGACCAAAACTCCCCCAAATACATGTATAATCTGATTATAAGTCAACGTTGTGTTACCCAGGTAAACCAAGGTTAACAATGTACTATTCAAAGAAGCAAAAATGAGAAATTATAAGAAACATTAAATACAAGAACATCAAAGGAAAACAGAAAGTTCAATTTGTGAAGATGAATTTGATTTAAACTTATGATATATATCCTGACTGAAGACTATACATTCGTATGCACACAAGATTTCCATTTTAAGGAACAATGAAGCGTTAAAGAACTGACACTGTCCAGTTCTAAAATAACATTTGCTCTCTACAGAAAAATCAACAGATACAAAAATATAACTATTTGCATTGCCAGCTTATAACAAGTGGGTTCATATGGACAATAGTTTGCTTCGGGTCAGTGGACAACAATTGAAATGAACATGTCATTAAATGACACAATACTCGAAAACAGAAAATGAGTTCTTGCAAACATGATATGAATATCTTCGATACTTTATCCATTCCAGTGATATATATCATGAAAAGTCTTGCTGCAAATTGTCTACTAAAAGAATTTGTGCAGGAACCTAGCTAGACCAAGTTAGGCAACATACATAAAAACAATAGCATCACTTTCAGACTCGGCAACATCCAGGAGATGAAATGAACAGATTTTAGGAGACTGAGTGAAGACACAACCACACTTTCCATGAACAAGTGGTATCAAAAAGTAATTTTCATATACACTTAAATTTTAGAATTTTCAGCTGCCAAGAGTTTAAGCCATGGGCTTAGCCACAATGTTCTATGCATAAGCTTTACTCACTGAGACCCTAAAGTTTCAAATACATGCATCTGCACTGGTTATTTCAATAATCGCACTTAAATAATTCCCAAGACAGGTCCAAGTTGAATTTATTTCTCATTACTGCATCATCCATAGTGTTGATATTCTGTTCACTTGTAAGGCAAGTATTTCATATATAGGATTATAGGGTCACCTTAAGCATGGGGACAAGGATGTCATAGTCATTTCCTGTTGCATCACTTTTAGGTTCCACTGACGATGGCAAACCTTTGTATTTTGTCTGAAATAACTGTTCGAAGAAATGGTTTGGTGTAAACTTCCATCGTACAGTGAATGTACTCCTCGTTCATACTAATCATTTTGTGCAAATAACTTAAAATATGTCACATTTAGATCGAAATAGAGCTCAAAGATATTGGTAGTGTTTTCTGATATTAGTTTAATTAGAGAATAAAGTCAGCACATACTTATTCATACTCAACCTCTACATTTGATTCAGATTGCATGTTTTAACGTCCACTTTCTGTACCTCTGGAACAAAATACACTGACAGGTTATTTGCCCAAAAAGGTGGAATGTTCTACAGTTAGAAAGAAATGATATTAGTGAGCAATTCTTGCATTGCGGTCTTGAATATCAATGGATACACAGTCAACTGTATTATCACATGTGTTTCCTGTA
Source organism: Haliotis laevigata (assembly GCA_008038995.1). NCBI lineage: Eukaryota > Metazoa > Mollusca > Gastropoda > Lepetellida > Haliotidae > Haliotis > Haliotis laevigata. The sequence goes on from VKKT01000746.1 coordinate 151,983, forward strand.
TTCACATGTGAATAGACAATGTGAATACAAACATGCTTACCAATGCTTCAAATTCACAACTGAAAATATCATCATACCATTATATGATGTATATAAGACTATGAAGTCTTATCCCATTCTACCCCAGAAGTTCTTGATATTTTAAAGTTTGACACAATTAAAATTAAACATCTAGATTCTGTCTGTTATTAAATAAAACACATAAAGTTCATGACAAGAGTGGGTTGTCACAAAAGTTCAAAGCAGGCTATTCAAAATAACCTGCTTTATCAATTTAAACTACTTTCATAAATACCTCACATCTTAATCTCCATCTTGTTGGAATATGATATTCTGTCTGTGTTCCTATCTTCATATTAACAAATTTTCAAAATGTTTTTTATTCAAAATTAGAACAAAGTCCTATCCCACATTACCAGTGTTAACAGCTGAATGAGTGAGATCTTTAAATTCTTGTTACCATGGGGCAATAAAACCAGACATTAACTTAATGAGCAAATCCACTTATCATTAGGCTAAACACATGTAGAATTATTGAAAGTCGCTGTTTACTATGAACCTCTGTGATGATCACCAAATCCCAATTCCCAAACTGTCAACATTATAATTTAACATTTCACTGACAACTTAGAATACAGGGTATACAATTTCATTAATAGCTAGTTTATATACACAGATCTGTAACAAAATCTCATTGGTCAGGTTATCAATCAACGTGAACAAGACTTTACAAATGGAACCGTGAAACACTTAAATACAATAAATTATTTCCATACTTTACTGACATCAATATACAAGTCTCCCTTGATATCAAACCCTTGAGAAATCTCCAAACCATGATTGTTTCATTGTTTCAAACTGATAAAACACAATCTGACAATATCACACATGTAAAGAACCTTTCTGCCTGAAAAAGAATTCAGCACATCTAGAAATGATGGGTGTTAATGAATGGCACTTTAATTTGAAAGTCTGTTCCTTTTGGCTTCTCTTCACCATCTGAATATTTTGAAGAAGTATCTGTTTACATCTTGTCATATAAAGACTAGAGAAAAAAGCTGAACGGTATCTGCCAGCGCACCCTGATGATCTGGGTCCCGATCCACAAGGTCTTCATAAAGTTACGACATGTCGTAACTCTATAATTTACCATAAGCTTACGGATGTTGTAGCACTACGAACGCTTTGTGGATTGGGACCCAGGCTTGTTCCAACATTTGTGGAAAGTGTTCGTAAAGTTACGACCTGTCGTAACTCTATTATTTACCATAAGCTTACAAATCCTGTAGTGCTATGAACGCCCAGGCTTGTTCCGACATTCGCCCATGAGTGGAGGTGTGTACAGAGGATACTGCTCGGATGCTGGTCGGACATCAGTGAGGATGATGATGGTGGCAGCAATGACAGCGGTTAATATCACATTTGCTGAAGACACTCCTCCACAGTTACTCTCATGACGAGTCTTCTCTCGACTCGCGGTGTATCGACAACACTTGAGCAAATTTCTTTTTATCACTGTTCATACGTATTGTGTCTATACTGCGGAACAAATTGTCTGCAGATATGTCCTCAGGTAGTTTTGTGAGAAACTGGGCAAGATGGATGAAGTCCATGTTAATGAGAATTCCTTCATACAACCTTAATATTCCTGGAAAAAAATAGTAAAGCAATGAAACAATACCATTCAAATATATATTTTTCTTAACATTTGTAACATATGACAATAATAACTAATTGTGAAACCAATTGCCCATATCACCCAACTAATTCTGTTTGGTCGTGACCCTATTCAGATCTGGACGCAAGTCCTCAAAATTACATGCAGATTGTGAACATTTAACAAGTTTTATTCGTTTGCCCATATGATATCTAATTTTCTGATATCATTTTCTCCACTGTGAAATATCAAAACCAAAATAAGAAGTGGGGTTCGTTCCGCAAACCTACCATAGCGCTGATATGATTGTAACTACTATACTTAAACGTTGACATGTAATCATCATAGACACATAGAGAATTCCAAGTACTTTGCTCCACTGCTGAATCCCCTAGCTTATGTAACTCATAGTGAGTGAGTTTAGTTTTACGCNGCACTCAGCAATATTCCAGCTATATGGTAGCAGTCTGTAAATAATCGAGTCTGGACCAGACAATCCAGTGATAACAGCATGAGCATTGGTCTACGCAATTGGGAACCGATGACATGTGTAAACCAAGTCAGCGAGCCTGACCACCCAATCCCACCAGTAGCCTCTAAAGACAAGCATGGGTTACTGAAGACCAATTCTAACCGAGATCTTCACGGGTCTGTTACTCATAGCCCCTTCAACATCTGGTGCTTATCCTATCAGTCTCACCTAAAGCTGTGCGAAATAGAAACTCCTCGCCATCACGACAGAAGACATCCCAGACCCGACAGGCTACATCCAGAGGTAGAGACTTGCCATAGATTAGAAATATCCTGAAAATATACACAGAAAGTCAACACAAGTCAAACTAATGCACTGACACATCAGTAACATGACCTCTGCTGTAGTTATCATGGGGGACAGAATCTGGTATCTTCATCCACCATTCATGTATTTATATGCGAAGAGAAACTCTGTAAAACAAGAATGATGCATCTTCTTCCTACCTCATTGGGCACAAATCGTCCTTCCGTTGACCCAATCTGATCTAATACAGGGTTTTACATGAGGCGCAAATGTGTGTCCAGTACACACAAATGTAGAGAAAAACAATACACGGCGTCCAAAGGAATGCAAAGCATTATTCATTGTACCGAGTGATCTTTGACTTTGCTAAATGTTTGGTTCTTTCTTTCAGAGCAGTTACTTGCATCATTTCATCCATCAGTCCACATGATCAATGATTCATTCCAGTCTCTAAAGAAATTATCAAAACGTACAGTTCTACACAGGACCCTCATAGTGTCTGTAGGGACCCTTAAAACTAACAATTGGGGGTCCTGGGACACCCATGTTTGTGGTTCGAGGTAAAACCCTGTTAATATCATCAAAATCAGACCTTTATTCCCCTGCCATAATACTGCTGGAACACTGCTAAAACTGGCATAGAACCCAACTCCCTCACTAACTGATCCACTCACCAGTCTAGAAGGTAAAGGTTAGGTGTGAGAGCCTGGTCGACAAAATGATCGTGTAGATGGGGCAGGTTTTCTCTGAAGAATTCTGTGAATGTGTCATAGTAGGCCATCATCTGAAAAGACAAAAAATAATAATAAACCAATAACAATCAAGTTGCCAGATTCAGGTTTAGACTTGTTGCTAAACTTACACACTTAAAGCGGTATTTGATAATCGTTTGTATAATTCCCATGGAAACAAAACCACAAAAAAAATTCAAATAATATTTCAAACCCTGTGCATATAAATCAATTTTACACCTGCAACTCTCAAGGTTATAGACGTAAGGAAAGTATCTTGAACAAATTTATGGGTGATCTCAAGAGATACTTTTAGCTTGAAACAGGCATAAGAATCTACACAGAAACATCGCTCTATGAAATTAACAAGAAGTTGTTATCCATAAAGTTTTATGCTTCTTTATCGTTATCATGAGAGTTTCGTGTACACGAGTTATCACTTTAACAAGTACTGGAACAAGAGACAGCTGTTACTGACCATGGCCTCATCCATACGGAAAAAGGTGACTTGACACGGTCGGTTGAGCAAGTTGGCGAAACAAACAAAGGCATCTGCCACATCCATGTTTAAGAGGAGGATGGCAGCGATGAACGACATACCCTGAACCTGGAAGGAGAGATGATGAAGATGTACATCAGCTGCAGGTAACATATCCTCATCCTGTGGATCAGCAGCAAACATTCCCCATGGAAATATTAGTTTAACTACCATATATGGCTGTGTAGAATGAGACCCAATGTACAAGGTGTCAATCTTCTAATATCCTTCAAAATCGATGGTAATCTAACCTTCTTTGATTGGCATTCTAGAATTTGAAGAGATGACGAATTTGGAATTTTTTTTTATGGATTTACAACTTCTTTATTCTGTGTAGCTGTTTTGTCTGTTTTGTGAATAAAAGTGAATGTAGATTTTAATTTAACCATAAAGTTAATTATAAAGTGTCATATATTTCTATCAGTGTGTGGGTGAGTGAGTGTGAGTGAGTTTAGTTTCACGCCGCACCCAGCAACATTCCAGTTATATGGTGGTAAATAATTGAGTCTGGGCCAGACAATCCAGTGATCAACAACATTAGCATCAATCAAAGCAATTGGGTTATGATGACATGTGTCAACCTAGACAGTGAGCTGACCACCTGATCCCGTTAGTCGCCTCTTACGACAAGCATGGGTCACTGAAGATCAATTCTAACACAGATCTTCACGGGTACCGGTTCTGAGAAAAAACATTGCAATACATATTGCAAAATACCAGTAAAACAGAGCAGTCCTAGCAACTACACCAGAACTTACATATCCCACATCAGGCCTGTAGCATGCATAGGCTCCCAGTAGGCTGTGAAGGAGGTCGTGATATGGCCCACCCTGAAACATTACACCAGTCAACACGTTGTGCATCACAAAACTAGGATAAGACACTACCTGTCAAACTGTCTTAATCATCATGAAGCCCAGTGTACTGCTCAAATAACGGTACAACCCCTAACTGAAATTGTCTAGTTGAATTATCTCCCTTGGATTGTCAACTACAACTATGATACAGAGGTTTTATTCATGCAATAATAATTCTAACCAAAGCATTGTTAATTTGCATGATAGTTGATCATAGTGGATCTGTATATAAACTATTTAGCTGACACAAACAATATATTTACCATTTTGTGTAACAAATCTAAGTAAATCTTATTACCTCTCAATTTGTGTAATTAGCAAAATCCGAGCTTGCAAAAATTTATTGATTCCAAGATTTAACAACTATTAGGCAGCAGTAAACGTGTTTAGGCCAAGATTCAAACAAACCACTGACGGCTAATAAAACCCACAATCAAAGTCCAATATTCTATGAAGAGGTATTTATATTCATAACGTTATCCAAAAAGTATGTACACAAACGGAAATGATCAAAACCTAATCATACAATGATGGTGTTTTTTACATGAGTATGTTTAGTAATCTTCAAGTGTCACAATATACTCCTGGAACCACACAGTCACTGTTATATATATATAGCTTCTGGAATATACAGAGTTGAGGGAATGTTATATACCTTCTGGAATATACAGAGTTGAGGGAATGTTCGGGATACGTCAAGTTTGATGACATTGACGCTGTCTTCTTTGTTGGACGGAGGTTCATTTGAGACTGAAAACACAAAAATACAATAGTTGTTTGAGAATTGAAAGCATTACACAAAACATACAAGAAACATTCAAATTTGTATTTTATAACAAACTCTACTGACAGCATCCCTATTTGAAAAAGAGCATATCCACATTATTTCTTATATTCCTGTAAATGTAGATTTTCTTTGAGCAGAAAGTGCCAGGAATTTGTAAGACATTGGATTGAATGTATGATGTGTTATGGATGAGAAATGATAAAATGAAAGAATCAGGTTCCACTGAGTGACAACTAGAGTTATCTCCCCTTGAACACAAACCTTCTGTTGCTCCTGACGACTCACTGGCTGATTCTTGCATCAGTTTGATCCGGTCCTCTGCTCGGCTTTCACAGATCTCGTACAATTCTGAGAAAAAATTCACAATTATGTTTTTAGGGTGTAGCTTACAAATTTGTCTTTAAACTGAACAACAGAAAATTGAGAAAAAGAAAATTAGAAACTTACATCAGTGGATGACTTAATACTTGAGTTTGAGTCAAGATCCTGGATAGGTTGAACAGTAAAATATGCAAATCATTCTCCAATTTTTTAAACTATTCATTTGTGAAATGATTGAACTTATTTCATGAATGTGTAACTGAGAGCAAGCAACAAGCAGTTTAAAGGAACTCTTCACACCCTCAGCCGAAGTTACAGAATCCCCCAGATCCCACACTGTGCCCAACAAATCCTAATTAGCCAGATCTTACAACAAACAGGAAGTACTACGAACATATTCAGCCCTGGAATCCCCCGAGATCCGCTATGTGGGGTGTTGCTATACCTACCCTGAGTGATGTTTAGGTCATTGCCGAGGGCCAACCTCCACACCTTCCCCCGGACATTGGGCGGCAGACCGATCCACCACAGGTCACGTGCCTTCTTACTGCCTTTCCTGTTGGGGGAAACAAAAAGCATATATCATCTGAATTTATTTTCACACTCCTCTCATATACAGAAACGATTATTCCAGGGTATTTCATCTCAATGCCTTTTGGGGAACACACAGAAGTTCTCTTATTAAGCATACATGATATCAGTCACTCCGTCCCAACTGTGCATCTCAGACACACTCCGGTGCAGTGAAGACTTAGCATAACATCACTGCCACAGGCATAATTTGCATACGCAAGCTTTTCGGCACTCTTCACAATGTATTACATTGTTACATGTATATTCTTCCACAACTACGCCAGTAAGGTTTATGACAATATATATTTAGATATCAAACTGGCTGCAGCGTTTGCTCTCCGTCGGCTTCAATGACAGCACGTCAAACAAAGGATCGCTACGCAAATCGAAATAGTGTTACATGTTTCAGGATATTTTTTCAGTGAAACTAAACCATTCTATCAAAGATGTTTAATACGTATAGACTCGTAAAAAATAAAAGAGTTAAGAAATATTACTTTATATTGAATGGACTGTGTAAGACGTGACAAATCGTCACATCTTTCTGGCCTGTGGCAGAGGTACTATGTTGGCTGGCCGCATTGAACTCTGGGTAGGAGAGTGCATCTCAGTTTGGTGTTCCACTGTCTTCTAGTCGGGTGGTCATTGTCCTGATCTCTAGCCGCCCACACTATCCCATGCTGGTGATGGTTATCACTCACAATATGCAGATCAATAATCGCAGAAGGACTTCCTTAACCCCCTCCCTCTCTCACCTCCCGCTCTCCATCCAAACTTTCCATCACTGTAAGACCTCCTCCAGCCTCCCCCCCATTCACTGTGTCTCACAATGATCTCTCCCCACCCGATCTCTTTAACCCTCTCCCCCACTCACTGTGTGTCCCAGTTGGGCAGGACTTCGTTGTTCCAGATACGTGCTGCGGCCACCAGCTGGTCCTCCTGGCGTAGCTGCTGCTGTAACTGCCTCTTCTTCTGCTTCATCTCCTTTTGTTCTGCAATCCAATGACAATGTCCACTAATTCTCTGTCAACCGTACATCATAAAAATCACAAGTACTACATCTTCATCATCACAAAAACATTTATCCCATTCAGAATGCTAATAATGATTCTTGTCCAACCATATCAAACATTATCAAGAGACAGGTCAAAATCTGGACAGTTAGTTCTTTCCTCCCCAAATCCAAGTTATCAATATAATCACTGGTCAAAATTGCCTCTGTTCACCCAGCAGTGAAAAGGTACCTGGTAGGATAATATGGTCATTTGACTGCAAACTTTCTAGTGCCTCACAGGCATCTCAGGTAAACCAAGGTAAATATATTAAGAGCTCTACAAATGTATTATTTCTATTGTACTACCAGATGGTGAATATGACAACAGTCGAACATAATCTTGGAGTGGTGTACCAAGCTTCCATACAGTATTCCCGAATCAAACTTGACTACCTTTTCTCCGTGCTGCTTCCACCATAGCTTCATACTCTTGTCGATGTTTCTCTGCTTCTTCAGGATTTTTGGATGGGAGGTTCCTGAAGCCAAAGAGTTAGTGATTGAAATCTTATGTTCGGATTTCGAATGACTGAGCTAAATTCAATGTCACCTTAAACTATATTTCAGTCATTCCAGTTTAATGTGGATGGAAAGCATTAAGAGAAGAATATTGTAAATGTTTCAAAACCCACTAGAATGTTGCTGACAAATGAAGAATCATAACTGACATATCTGAAAGTCACACATGGGCATGAAAACAAACATCAGTAATCTGCTACTCAAGGTTGGAGAAACGACTAAAGTGATGCAGGTGTTACACAGTGAGTGGGTGAGTGAGTGAGTACGGTTTTACGATGCTTTTAGCAATATTCCAACAATAACATGGTGGGGGATATAAAAAATGGGCTTCACACATGTACCTAAGTGGGGAATCGAACCCTGGTCTTTGGTGTGACGAGAGAACGCTTAAACCACTAAGCCACCCCACTGTCCCTTACCACTTGAGAGATACCCAGAGTACTGACAGAATAATGATCACATTCAGAGATTACAACTAGCTGATCCTGACCATCTAAGGGGCATAACTTACACAAGAAAAACAAGACAGATTGCAGTGAGTTTGGATATAACAGCATAATGTCATAGCGCCAGTGTTCTTTCAGAAATCAGCTAATGCCAACGATCAGAGACATGATGTTTAACAATGAACAACTCTGCTGATGAAAATCTCAACACGAAAGGTCACCTCAGAAATGCATTCTTGTGCTTATGTGATCTCAGCCAGATATTGTGAAAAGAGTCTTAAGAATCAGCTTTTGATGGAAATGTGCAGACAAAATAGAATGACAAAATTCAATAATCATAAAAAAATGATTTTAAAAACCCTGTCAGCTCTCACCAAACTAATATCCATAGCATCTTAACTCATGGTAATTTGAAATGTAGTCTAGGATATTAACAGCAGTAATATTCATATATGCAGTCAACCCATGATAGACAACCACAGCCAGATAAATACATCACTCTTTGGCCTTCTCCGTTCCATCGTCCTTAGCATTCAATCCATATAAGCCCGTCTATTGAATAATGCATGTAAACTTCAAACACAATCGTTTTCAACCATATTGTTTCACGCAAAGCGCAGCAGTTTTTTACTTCTTTTTTACTTCTGCAAAAAATGCATACTGGTCTGCATCAAAGACCATTTCATGAGTTTCACAACCCAAAATATCCTTGCATCAGCAACAAAGTACTTGAAAATTGTCGCTTCTCCTCAGACTGCAGAGGGCAAAGCTTAATATAAACGTTGCAGGACTATTTCAATCAATATCTCTTGGAAAGAAGGAATGAGGTTTGTTGCTCAATTTTATGAAAATTGGATCCTAATGGCAGCCTAGGAAGGCATATTGCATGGTTAGAGATGGAGTAATTGTATATTCCCGGTTTCTGTTGCCAGAAAATCGCCTGACTAAAGGACAGCAACAACACACATCATGATAGTCTCACACTTCGGTACACATCACGACCTCTTAAAGAGAACCTGAATAAATGTCTAAGATCTCCTGTGCTTTTAAAAAATGATGAAAAAAACATGACATGGTTTAAAAGACCCCTCACACACACTGTTCGAAAGACAGTCTCAGTTGTCCATACGAAGAGCTTTGGGGGAGCTGGATCATCTGTGAATGTTGGTTAAGGTGTAGGATTTCATCAGCTTAATGTTGGAGAAATGACTAAAATGATGCAGGTGTTACACAGTGAGTGAGTGAGTGAGTGAGTGAGTGAGTGAGTGAGTGAGTGAGTGAGTGAGTG
>VKKT01000746.1:195832-205987 GCA_008038995.1 Haliotis laevigata
GACGGACGGACGAGGCGACGACTATATCCCACCGCATTACATGCCGGTGGGATAAAAAGTGTTGCCTCCTACTGTGAATGACCTTCAGTTTGTGTGATATCATACCCCTGTATGGCCCGTGATCACATTTACAATGTGCATGCTGTACACATGTGATCACCTTGAATGTGGGTCATTGTTTGTTTTTTCCTCTGAGCCCATCTCACACATTTCCTTGAAGTCTAATGAACTTAAATGAGGAGCATTGTGAATCTTTGTGAATATGGTTAAATAACGGATAACAATCAGCTGAGTGTTTTATAACAGGAGATCCAGGCAGTCTAACTGTTCATCACCTGACTTAGAATGTGTCAATCACATGACCGATGACTGACAGGTCAGAGCTTAATCACTTTGACCTACTTTTTGTCTTCAACAGATATGTCAAGCAGATCAAAATTAAATTTCGATTTTGAATTCATTATTATTGGCAAAAAAAAGACCATCAGATCGCACTGAGAGAATAATGGTTATGATGAAAATAGCACTGGCAAGGACGAAGATAATGAGTAGAGATGCATGGCTCACTGGTTGTCAGCAATTGGTTCAAATTTCAAGATTCATCATCGGTCTTAAAAAGCACTCAATGATCAGTTTTTGTCCTTTCAACGGTTTGCAATATCAGTTTACATATTTTTGTACAATCGGCGATATCTGTTGAAAAGGAATCACATTAATAACAAAACAAAACATAATGGAAGCAATTTAAGAGATAAGAATGTTTTCATATCCTTCTACAACATACCAATTAATAGAAATAATGCTAGTCAATTTGTATTGCATTTTTCTAAGCTCAGTATCATGCTCAAAGTGCAGCCAGGGAAGAAAGATCAAAAGTCTGATGCAAGAGAAAGATTTTGAGTAGATCTAAAGGTGGAACAGTTGGGAGAAGCAAAGCATTTATGGGGAAGACAGTTCCACTGGCATGACAAAGCGAAGGACAAGTTTCACTTTTGGTTCAAGAAAGAGATTTTTGCATTTTTTTCGACTGAATGAGTAGGTGGGTAAACTTTATGCCACTTTCAGCCATATTAGACCTATTATGTTGGCAATAAATATTCCCTGAAAAGTGATTGCTATATATATCACAGCTAATATAGGCCACTGCTAAAACCAATAAATAACCATTAAAATATATCTTTAGAAAACTATAACTACCATATCACCACTATCTAAACCAGTTTCCACCAAGTCACATGCCATAACCATTTACTAAATAATGGCTATCACTGAATAGATTCATAGGAGTAACTCTGACACGGCAAATTCCTTTTAAACTTGCAGCAATACAATGCGACCTGAATGTATCAAGTCTAGGTCCTGAATCTCCCAACTTGCTGGGGTTCCTTTTCAATTTACATCGGTATATTTGTTACTCTCAAACTTCTATATATTCAGGGACTAAGCATTAGTCTAGGCCTAAGCCTGAAGGAACCTGCGCAACACACAAAGGAACACAGTCATCCCTCCAACCACTGTTGTGTCTACAGAGAATACAAACCAGACCACGTCCAATGAAGCTTTCCCAACATGAGTGACCGCTGGTCAATGCCATGATAAACACTAGTATGTGTCTGGACTAGGTAATTGACTTCAGGTGTCGGACAACCCTGACTGTGATTCTACTGAGAGGGAATTTCAAAGATGGCTGCTGTGGAGTTACTGGTCAGACTAATGTGATGTGTGATCAGGTGCTGCTCGACACGAATGAGTGAGTGAGTGAGTGAGGACAGTCACTCAGGGCACACTTACAACCATCTAATTCCCAATAACCTGTCCTTTAAAAATACAGTATACAACATACAGTATACAGACCTACTTCAGATGAATAGACAATAGTTCTTGTCATGAAATGTTGATTTCAGTGTGTGACTTAAGCTCTAGTTCCACACTCGACTCTTGTAAAATTATGTTTGGACTTATTAGCTAAGCAAGTAATCGCCTAATAACATTAAAATCTTAAAAAGCCTGATTACATCCATTTTAGTGCTCTTAGACACAGGTTTTTTGCACAGACTGATTTATGTGTGAGTGAGTGAAAGACAGCAGAATGTAATCCTGCTGGAAGCAACAACAGCAATATCTCACACCACAATGAGACTTTGCTTACAAATTATACCAAAGGGAATTGAACCAAGGCTGTTTGAGAAGCAGAGCCGATAACTGTCTCAAAATAGAAACAAACAGCTGTGATATATTTTTGTGAATAGTTTTAACATTCAGAAAGGTTTCTTCTTCCCGAACATGCTCAAAAACATCTTTCATACATGTTCTATTGATGACAGAAACCTAGGTTCCGATTATTAATTACACCTTTTCCTGTTTCTATTTCCAATTTCAACCCCCCTCTCCCCCAAAAATAAAAATTGAATGCACTTTTATAATCAAGGCTGATAAAGCAGAGCTAGCTCAAAAGATCTGATCAGCAAACTCCAGCTGAAACATGTAAACAACCGTGCCTCTCTGACATTTTTTCTTCAGCCATTACTACCAACACCCTTCTCAATACACTTTCACCGAAATCAGACTCCCCATTCTTATTCCATGAATCTAGGCCCTCCTACCTTATCAAAACAATCACGAGTATAATGTGTGTGGTTCCTACATACTGCATTCCAACAACTATACACAACACCCCAGTCATTCAACACACAGTCCACTTACCAACAAGGGAGCATCTCAATACACATTTCTCTAATTTATTCCCCACAAAATTTCAAACCAATCTGCCATTATTCCCCAAACAAGATAATGACATGGATAGAATTTATTTCATATTTTTTCAGATCTCAACTCCTCCCTTGTCACATCCTGATTGCAATGTGTTCTGACATTCCTGAAGGCTTCATAAAGTTATATACTGATAAGTTTTGTCCGATCAGCATGTTGCTATCTGCTCTCAGCTCGCATTACCTGAGCAGTTGTGAGGTAATCGTTATCTAAGGTTGTAAATTAGGCAGTTTTCTGAAGTGTTTATTTACTTGAGGAATTTGGGTTCACCATTTACTTGAAGTGTGATGGACCGGTATGCTGTTTATTTTTACATTCTCAAAGATCAAGGTACACATTAAACACGTTATACAAGTTAGCCAGCATAATACATGGAAACATAAACAACTGACAGACAAGAATGTATTTCAGGATCAATGTCGAGCACATTTCACACAATATCAAACTCAACAAGTCCTTTTAACAGTCTATTTTAACACCTTTCACATCTTTTTCTTAATTTACTCATAAAATTGTTATAAACACATTCAATAAATACACACCCAAAGGCTTTTTCACACTTTATCCAAACTTGGAATGCGTTAATTTTCCTTTTACACCTATGTTTTGTGCTTGTCTCCAATGTTAGTTATAAAGATTTGACGCAGATGTCTGATCCAGTATGAGTAATAGACAATATTGCAAAATGGAACTGAGAAATGGTGTTAAAGACAGGTCAGGGAAATGGGATCTACAATCCGGACAAGTAACTGCTGCTGAGCAAACAAAGAAGTCTTACTCACTCATAGGGGGTGGTGGGGTAGCCTAGTGGTTAAAGTGTTCGCGTCAAGCCGAATACCCGGGTTCAATTCCCCACATGGGTACAATGTGTGAAGCCCATTTCTGGTGTCCCCCTCTGTGATATTGCTGGAATATTGCTAAAGGCGGTGTAAAACCCAACTCACTCACTCACAGCTCCCCACTGTAACACTAACAGCATTTTGGGGGCAAGATAAATTTCTATTTCATTTCAACTATTATATAAATGGTGTATTGAGAATGTTGGACCAAAGTTTTTCCGTAAGTCTGCAATCTCAAACCAATGTGATGAAAACAACAAAACCAAATGTACTCATGGAAAGAGTAAGAATGTCAGAAACTTTATCAAAGTTCACTTAAGACATACTCAGACATATAATATCACTACATTTTGGGTTTGAGGGCAAATTAAAGGATTCTTGTAATGTCCACATCTACACTTTAGGCAGTGATGTGAACCTGAGTTTAACGAAAGTATCATGCTTACAAGGAGCAAACAAACATTTTCCTGGACCATTCAAGGGGGATAACTCTATGGCATGTTGTCATAGCTGAACACAACACTATTCTCAAGTTGTCAACCATTCAAGGGGGATAACTCCATTGCAAATTACCACAGCTCAACACAAACTATTCTCACATTGCCAACCAGTCAAGGGGGATAATTCTATGGCAAGTTCTCCAGCCATCCAACACAGTGATAGGATTATGTGGTTTTACAAACAAACATCACATATATTGCAATTGCAACAGTTTCCAGACCTTCAGATCAATACCACAGGACTGACAGCATAGTCAGTAAACAGAACCAGGCCATTATTTTATTCAGCTGTAAACGTAATGTGCCGCCATGATTTCAATTATCTTCACACAACAAAACTCTCCTGATAGAAGTTAAATCAATATGTGGATGGTGGACAAGACACAATATACCTCTGTTCAGCAGGGATGAAAACATATGCTTACACCGGCGAAACCAATGGATTCAAGAAGACATAACAATTTGCTAGTTTACAGCAGGACCATCTCCAATCATGAGCCCGCAAAATTATCTGGCCCCTCTGCTTCTGACCCTCACAGGAAAGATAAACACGTACATGGTTGTTCTGGAGATCAAGAAGAACTGATTGGATATCAGTTTCAAGTATTGTGGTGCTCCAACCAGACTCCTCCCTTACAATCTGCATCCATTACATACAATTACGAAAACAACGAAGTACAGAATCAGGAGACGAGAACATGTGGCATGAAACCCTGAAATGTGTTTCAAGGACACAGAGACAACTTCTTTAAAGGACTGACTAAGTCTTGGACTATGTAAATGATGATTGGTTGATTGGTTGTTGTTTAATGCTGCACTCAGCAATATTCCAGCCATATGGGGGCGATCTGTAAATAATCGAGTCTGGACCAGATAATCCAGTGATGAACAGCATGAGTATCTTCTACGCTGATGGGATACAATGACATGTGCCAACCAAGTCACCAAGTCTGACCACCTGACCCCGTTAGTCGCCTCTTACGACAAGCATGGGTTTACTGAAGACCAATTCTAACCCAGATCTTGTCAAGATGAAAAAAAGACACTATGCACAATGAAAATTTAGGGGACAAAATATGAAAGGACAAACAGTTCTTATAATGAAGACAGAAAAATCTGAAAACAAGTTCTAGATCCTCAGCTTGTAGGCAGGTTCTATGCCCTACACTGATCAGCAGCCTCCATCGGAAGATAAAACTGAACAAAACCGCATAGAAGTCAACTGACTGAGTTTGGTTTTACGCCGCTTTTAGCAATATTCCAGCAAATTCACGGCAGGGGACACCAGAAATGGGCTTCACACATTGTACCCATGTGGGGATTCGAACCCGGGCCTTCAGCATGACGGGCGAACACTTTAACCACTAGGCTACCCCATCGCCCCCAAAGAATTCAAAACACAAGGAGATCAGCCATCTGGAGATAAATTCTGGATGACAAATCTGAAGACAAGCTCCAGACATTCTTCTTGTAGGCAACGCCTTTGCCCTACATAGATCCACAGCTTCCATCTGAAGACAACACCTGAACAAAACCGCATAGATTAAAACCAGAATTCAACCCAACACAAGGAGACCCTGAATCAAATCGAATGTCCTCAGTGCCAGCAGACATATTCGCCAAAGGAACCTGTCTTCATTTTCTCCTGCCTCAACCTCCCTTCTTGCCACAGCATCAATACCGGACGAAATCCAATGCCATAATTTCCATTTATATTACAAAACTGACACATTTTGGTGCTCTGGGTACCAGGGGTTAAATAAGCCATAGAGCTCACGTCTGGTGCCATGTAATCGTCATTAAGACAGGGACTTCCTGGGCTAAGTGCCAGAACACTCTCTTGATAATAGGCAACATGGCATGCAGCTCATTCCATATACAGTTCTTAACAGTAAGAGTAAATTTTGCAACAAAAAGATCAATATCTTTCAATCAAACCTAACTTTTAAAGGTTAAAAGTACCTTTTTTCTACTTTTGACCTATAAAAGATATATATTTGCCAAAGCTGAAAGCTTTTTGCAAAAGTTGTTCTCATTTTTGTTGAGAAAGAGTTACAGCATGCCCAAAGGGCAGACATTGTTCCCGCTCTGCTAATTACCAAGGAGTTTTTTCAAGTTCTCTTGAAGAGCTGTAACAGTAGATCTAGGGAGTATGTAACACATTTTATTTCTCTGCATACCCCACAGCTGCTGACCTGCAATCATTGTGTAATAAGTCTCAAAACACTTTTAGCAGAGACTCTAAAACATCCACTTGAAATCTGAATTACAGCCAACTGACTATTCCATTAACTTTTTCACATGCACACGCTCTATTTGAAAACGCATTGGCAGTTTATTTAAGTTTCACTTATCAAACATATTTGAATATGCTACACCTACTAATGGAACAGTAACGAACCATAAGTAGGGTGTGCAATATAACCGATTTACCTGTGTGACAGGCCAAACTTTCCCCCTTGCCAAATCCAGGGAAACTTTGGCCTAGGACAAACTTACCCCACTCTTGAATCAACTTTAAGAGCTACTTGTTTCAAATCCTTGTTCTTATATCAAAAGGGGGAGATTCTGGCCGAGCTAGGCTAATTCTTCCCAAACCTTGTTTATGTTCATCTTGAAAAAGTCAGAAACGAAAACAAGACATAGCTATTCACATGAACACATTGATAAGATATTCATATTCATGTCAATGGAACTTTCCATTAACAATTTACAGGTCATCTTCATCTTCATATATAACATATACATGGTTCACATTTTGTTTCAATATCCTTATATAAGGTCACATAAAAACAATACATATTACGATATGCTGATCGAAAACTCGTATTTTGTCATGCATTCGGAAAACTTTGTAAAACTCGGAAATCTTTGGACATTTCCGTTTTTCACACTGGAAGTCAAGTTAAGTTCGGTTTGAAGTTGTGTTCTTAAATTTTGCTCAAGTGTTTCACAATGTTTTCAATCTGAATGTTTCAAATATTTACTCATTAATGACCAGTGATCTCTGATATGTCCTGACCAGGTCAAGTTGCTGTCTAAAATCTTAGGGCTAAAATTTTTTGAGAGTGGAGAAACTAGCTCAAACTAGTAATAACCACTGTGTTGATGTTAAAGTTTTCTTTTCCTTGTTTCATGTGTGCCAAATATTATATACATTTTTATTTTGTCGTGATTAAAAGGTTTTATTAAAGCTTAACCAAGCATAGTGATTTGTTGTGTTTTTGCTTCATAAATCAAACATTAACTCGGTTATAAGTAGTTTTTTTGCTTTAAAAAACTTCTGAAATATATTGCAGTACATATCACAATATATGCTTTCACATCACAATATGAAATTTCTCTGCAATACCCACCCCTCACAAAAAGACACCAATACTTATTTCAAGGATTTATAACGCCATTTGTTTCTGTTGGGTTTATTAAAAATAGTTTTGGGGAGGTGCATCTTTTTTGTTATGTTTCATTATTTTGGGTTTTTTCTTGCGAGGGGTTTGGTCAGGGTAGGAGCTAGTGGATGTTTATGTAAGAATTCTAAAATTCATCTTAATGTCACAAAGAGAGGTGAAATAATGTGTCACTGAATTGTCTATCCTGGTAGTCATTACGAAAAGACATCTTGTGATGCAACAACCAACTATTCTGAGACTGTCATGTGCCATCTCCCTGAACATCGGCCTCCTTCAAATGTCAAGCATGTCTCTAGATACTTCACGCCAAACATTATCGAACAAATTGTCCTTCAATCAATCTGTCGCAAGGAAACTCAAAATTCTTCAAACTGTTCCTCAGAGCGAGTTACACAACACCCAATACTGTATTCCCAGGTAAGTATCACAAGGAACCAAATTGACAAATAAAATTCAGGTTAATATAGCATCCGCTGACTTCTCATCAACCACCATACCAAACAAATGACTAAAAATCGAACAAATTAAAGGATGAAAAAGAAAACAAAAATGACAAATCAGTACAGACTACAGGACCCATGTCACAGAGTGAGTGAGTGAGTGAGTGAGTGAGTGAGATGTGAGTGGACATGGTTTTACATCGCTTTTAGCAATATTGCAGCAATATCACATCGGGTGGACACCAGAAATGGGCTTCACTTATTGTGACCATGTGGGGAATCGAACCCAAATCTTCGGCGTGACAAGAGGGCGCATAAACCACTGGGCCACCCCACTGCCCTGATCAGAGTGACCTCAATGCTACAACTATCATAAACCTTTGGTAGAGTATAGGATTATGATCATCTCAACACTAAGACTGCTATGCGGAACAGGGACAAGATCCACACATCAAAACAGGAAAAGTCATTAGTCACAAAACTAATTCCAATCCGACCCCACCCAACAAGCCGTCCCCACCCTGTAATTCAGGCTGTCCAATAGCTCAGGTATTGATCCTACCTGCCTCTGCAGCCATAAAGCATGTTATATAAGCCGGTTCTACCAGTTGTCTCTACCAGCAGGCTCTATCGCTCGGCTCTATCGGTCGACAGAGTGAGGTTAGCTGTACATGGATTCAGTTTCCTCTTATAACTTTAGAAAAGGACAATTTTCATTTCCTGGCCGACAAAATAAAGGTTGTGAAACATTAAAGGAAGGGGTGTAATCCATCATATCCGTCTTTCAGGATGGTAAGGGTGTGCGTGAGATGCTGTAATTTTTGTATATGTAGTTTTCCAGCGATATTATTGTGGTCTGTAAATAATCGAGTCTGGACCAGATTATCCAGTGATTGACATCATGAGCATCTATATACACGGTGACATTTGTATCCCAATACACGAGCTTGAACACCTGATCCTGATAGTCACCTCTTACAACAAGCATGGGTTGCCGAAGATCTATTCTAACCTGGATCTTCATGTGCGCTGAGATACTGTGACTAACAAATCCATAGGCTTTCACAAAATTGGACTTAAAATATCACTAGTTATATTGGATATACTTAAAAAGAGTATAAAAATAAACATTTATTCACCTACATTCAATTCGACAGCCTAAATGCAAAATTCTTGTAAGCAATAAGTGTCTTCACATTGCTCAGACACAAAATGACAAAGAATGTATCCCAGTCTAAAATGGAAGCAAAAGACCTTTACAGAGTGTTGTTACTGACAAGTCTATTACTGGTGGCCTCGACTACCGGCTTGTCATTACACTCAAGCATTCATTGTCGTTACATGGTCATTATCTGTCTCCCACGCAGCACACAAAATGTTCTATATGCAGCCATAACAATGATAGCTTGATGAACCTGACAAGCAAATTATGTAAGTGAAGACACTGATTGAACTTGAAGGCCACCAGCAATAGCTGAGGACAGATATCTTGGTTGCCAACACCTACATTGTCTTTTATGCCTTGCTTTGACTTAATGACACATTCTAAACACTGATGTTTTTATTAGGTGAAATAAACCATATTTTCTTGCATATTGTGCACACATTTTTTCACAAAAAATACAGCTGTGTATATTCATGGTAGACACCATAATGCATTTGTATATATTTTTTCCAGTATTTGTGAAATATTTCAGCTTTTCAAGTTCCTTGTGAAACATTTATGCAGGTTAAACTTGGATCATTTAGCTCGTAATTTAACGATCCAATAAACAATGCTGTTTCGGTTCTGTTACAAAAACCATGCATGATTCATATAAAGGTCATTGTTGCTACATACATTCTGATTCCAAACAATAGAGTCAGTTAGTCAGCCAGGATACAAGACAATCGCCATCATATATCTCCAAGCACTTCAGGATACAGTTGACAAAATGATAGCATCAGTATTGTGCAGGGATTGAGAAATTGGATTAGTCTTAGTCAGCACTTTTTCTGCTGCATCAGCATTCGTGATGGTGTGGTTAGTTCAGTGGATAATGAAGCAGTGGATGTACAGCAACTAGTTATCAGGAAGTGCTGTGGTGACTACTTTGCAATGTCACACAAGAAAGTTGGTCGTAACAGTTATTAAGCAACAATCACCACTGTTGTCTCCACCACCTTCTGAATAACAGCTGGGTATGATGACAAACAG
>VKKT01000746.1:213488-226242 GCA_008038995.1 Haliotis laevigata
GGCGTAAAACTAAACTCACTCACTCACCTTGAGTAACTGGGGTGAAGTCAAGGCACTATTCCACAATTTGATCTTAATATTAAAATGACCTTAATCCCATCCATAAACGACGACTAACACAATGCCAGCCAAAATCCTGATGTGCTTTAAAACTGACTTCTGACAACCCTAGCACCAAAAGAATTTGTGGAATATAACCCAGTTCTTTCAACATCAGTTTCCCTGCTGGACAGTTGGTGTTTGTTCTAACTGTAGACCATTATCCTCACTAAGGTCACTCCGACCTGGGAACCGACCTCGTATGATTCGGCATGAGTGAGTGAGTGAGTTTAGCTTTACGCCACACTCAGCAATATTCCAGCTACATGGAGGCGGTCTGTAAATTATCGAGTCTGGAACACACAATCCAGTGATCTACAGCATGAGCATCGATCTACACAATTGGGATATGATGATATGTGTCAGCCAAGTCAGTGAGCCTGACCACCCAATCCCGTTAGTCACCTCTTACGAAGAGCATGGGTTACTAAGATCAACTCAAACCCGGATCTATACAGTTTCTGACTGCCAAAGATCGAACATGTTCAGATGGAATCTAACAGACTCAAAGATAGACTAACATCTAGTCTCTGAAATGTACATTTGTTACAGAAAAATAAACGGTTTCTAAATCATGTTGATAAGATATATGAAAAAGGAGCCCAGAGACTTTCTTCCTTTCCTGTGGCAATCTAGACTTGCCACACATTCTAGTCCAATGGGCTGCATTGGGTATATTTGATTCTGACAGACTAAGTAACAAAAGGGCATTGACAATCAGAGAACAGAGGGATATCTGAGCTCAACTTTTCATTCTACTGCAGCCATGACGCAGCTTCCTGGTTAATCTCCCTGCCACAAACCTATACTCTCATTTGTTTCATCTCAGCGGTCTCATTCTCTTTTGAGATAGGTGTCCGCTGAATCCATTTAAACTAACAGAATTGATAGAAGCCTGGTACAAATGATTGATGAATGGTAGAGAGAAAACTGCAAAACAGCATGGCTGGGGCCAAGGTATGAAGTTCTGGACAATTCATTTTATAGTAACTGTATCTGTCTGATGACTTG
Source organism: Haliotis laevigata (assembly GCA_008038995.1). NCBI lineage: Eukaryota > Metazoa > Mollusca > Gastropoda > Lepetellida > Haliotidae > Haliotis > Haliotis laevigata. Next base: position 214,599 of record VKKT01000746.1, read on the forward strand.
TGCAAAACATCAAAGAAAAGCCAAAATGTTGGATTAATAACTCTTTCTATTTTATCCACGTAATTTACTTTATTCATTCTGATGGCCATTCTAATTTCAGGATGTTTGAAACAGCACGGCTGTCACACGAATCAGTCTGGTGTATATATTGGTAAGTTGATCAGTGTGAAATAAGTTGGAGTGAGTGAGTGAGTAAGTATGGTTTTACGCTGCTATTAGCAATATTCAAGCAGAATGTCACAGCAGAAGATACCAGAAATGGGCTTCACACATTGTACCCATGTGGAGAATCAAGCCAAAGACCTTGGTTGGATAAGCCATCGTTTTAACCACTAGGCCACCCCACCGCCCCGATAAATGTTGGATATGGAGAGGGTAAGAAAAATGTGCTGATCTGCCCAAATATCAAAATATGTACATGTGAAAGCTCTAGTGAAATGATTGAGTGAGTGAGTGAGTATGTTTTTCCTCCACTATTTAGCAATATTCCAGCAATATCACAGCAGAAGATACCAGAAATGGGATTTACACAATGTACCAATGTGGGGAATCGAACCCGGGTCTTCGGCGTGATGAGCCAACGCTTTAACCACTAGGCTACCCCACCGCCCCTCTAATGAAATGAAGCATAAATTGATATTTATTATATTAAAACATATTTGACTGTCTGTGATGATGATTATGAAAAAGTAATCATACAAAAGAAGTAATAAGAGTTTTTAGACTGGCCATTTATTGTTACTGGGGGAACAGGGAGCATGAGAAATGTTAATGAAAATGAAGCAAAGTATGTAAATGTGACACAGTTTAAAGATCAACTTAATTCCCCGTTCAGCCTTTCCCATCACTAAAAGCATCTGCGCGTCTTGCAAACATTAATGAAGTAAAAAATTAATATCTTCCATACAAAAGTATAGATAATTACAGTAGAAGCAGTGACGTAATAGAAAGAAAATTACAATTCTTAATATCGCATCAAGATGTAACCCATCCCGTTCACACATTAGCTCATGGAAACTCCATAATCATCTCTAAGAACGGCAGTGGATTATGGTTTGATTATGGTTTGATAAAGGCTAACTCAGCCAATATTACTGTATCCAGTGTCGGCCTATGTCTCCGAGGAGACATTAAACAAATGGTAGCACTGAATCAGAGAGTCTAATGGACATCTGATTAATGATCTGCAGCAAGACGATGACAACAAACGGGAAACGAGGCTGGACTTAGATATACATCAAGACAACAGTGTAACCACTTACATAGAATTTATAGCACAGACCTCAGTGGAGGGATAACATTTGAAGGAAATATGTCAACAATGCCTGTAATATTTCAAATATTTGCTTCCCTTTCTGTTTGAGTTGGATGTGTTAGAGTTCTGTTGAATGTTTGACAATCAGTGATAACAAAATTACAAACAAACTTAAGCTGTGTGTGGTAAGGAGGGTATGGAGTTTGTTTGTCTTTGACGATTTCAGTTTTTCTTCAATATTCATAATGGAAGTTGGGTTGTTAAGTTCAACTGGTGTTGATCTATCAGATGTTTGAAAATGACCGTTTTTTTATCATTTGAAAAGGATGATGCCTTGTCTTTAGAGGGATGTCTAAAAGGTCTACAAATGGCATACAAGGACAGGACAGTTCTCAAGCACTTCACACTAGTTCATTAAGTCATGCCACTAGTGGAAAAAGGTCTGATTTTGAGTCCATGCACTCAAACTGGGTGGATTGTTGTTCATGCTATTAACCACTAGGTTACATGGTTTAATCTCCATCTTATTTTATTTGACATACTATGCTGTGACAACATAGACAACTTTGTACTGTTTCCAATTTTTACATTGAAGATCCCTCTTATGTAGAGATGATTATTTTTGACTGGCTCAATGGCATGGCAAGGGATATTGGTTCTCAGCTTAACCAAATGGGATTGACTGCAGCTCATTCCAGCTATATGGCGGACCAGCAAAGGAGTGATCAACAGCATGAGCATTGATCTACGCAATTGGGGTAGGATGACATGTGTCAACCAAGTCAGCGTACCTGACCATTCGATCACATTAATCGCCTTTTATGACAAGCATGGGTTACTGAAGATCAATTCTAACCTGGATCTTCATTTGTCGACAGACACTAAGTCCACAGGGGATCATGTGTCTGGGGTCAGCCCTGTTTCATGGCTGTGTCCATCATGGCTGTGTGTGTGGATCAAACCATCACCAGTATTACACTATATACAGCAGGGAGAGACCCACACTGCCATATATATCCCCCTGGTTTAACCTGTCAAGGACCCTGATTCCCAGGTCAGCAAAATACTTCACATTCTCTGTTTCAGGGTCCTGAGGCATTGGATTCGGACAGGTTGACATTGCAACAATCAGCAGGAATGTTAACTACATCAATACAGAAATTTTCACTGTAGGAATAAGTATCAATACTCTGTGGGTCACTCTTTAACCTGCCATGCATACTGACCATTCTTTTAGACTATACTAGCTCACTGTAGGAAGAAGTATCAACACTTCATGGGGTCACTCATAAACCTATCAAGGATACTGACCATTCTTTTAGACTGTACTTGTCTTTACATAACAACCTCTTTGGGGGTTTTGCTTTAGCCTCATCCCAGATTTGAGGTTTTATTTTCTTCAGGGAGGACCAGGTATGAGGTATGAGGTTTTACTTATACTTAAGATCAAGCAAGTTGATCAAATAGTGTAGCAGAGGAAATTTGGACTTAGATGTTTGGAATGTGCAATTTTCTAAAACCAAAGACAAGAATTAACACTTTTTCATCATGGATGATGGAAATCCACCTCCTTCTCAGTTTTCAGACTCCATTGGACCACAGAAGTGGTTGAAGGAGGTCACTGCTTCATTTAAATGCTCAGTGTATAATCCAGACTTGATATATTTAAAAGATTTTTATGCTGCTTTCAACATTATTACAGCAATAATACAGCAATATCATGGCAGGGGACACCAGAAATAGGCTTCACACATTGTACCCATGTGGGGATTNCCCGGGTCTTCGGCGTGATGAGCCAACGCTTTAACCACTAGGCTACCCCACCGCCCCTCTAATGAAATGAAGCATAAATTGATATTTATTATATTAAAACATATTTGACTGTCTGTGATGATGATTATGAAAAAGTAATCATACAAAAGAAGTAATAAGAGTTTTTAGACTGGCCATTTATTGTTACTGGGGGAACAGGGAGCATGAGAAATGTTAATGAAAATGAAGCAAAGTATGTAAATGTGACACAGTTTAAAGATCAACTTAATTCCCCGTTCAGCCTTTCCCATCACTAAAAGCATCTGCGCGTCTTGCAAACATTAATGAAGTAAAAAATTAATATCTTCCATACAAAAGTATAGATAATTACAGTAGAAGCAGTGACGTAATAGAAAGAAAATTACAATTCTTAATATCGCATCAAGATGTAACCCATCCCGTTCACACATTAGCTCATGGAAACTCCATAATCATCTCTAAGAACGGCAGTGGATTATGGTTTGATTATGGTTTGATAAAGGCTAACTCAGCCAATATTACTGTATCCAGTGTCGGCCTATGTCTCCGAGGAGACATTAAACAAATGGTAGCACTGAATCAGAGAGTCTAATGGACATCTGATTAATGATCTGCAGCAAGACGATGACAACAAACGGGAAACGAGGCTGGACTTAGATATACATCAAGACAACAGTGTAACCACTTACATAGAATTTATAGCACAGACCTCAGTGGAGGGATAACATTTGAAGGAAATATGTCAACAATGCCTGTAATATTTCAAATATTTGCTTCCCTTTCTGTTTGAGTTGGATGTGTTAGAGTTCTGTTGAATGTTTGACAATCAGTGATAACAAAATTACAAACAAACTTAAGCTGTGTGTGGTAAGGAGGGTATGGAGTTTGTTTGTCTTTGACGATTTCAGTTTTTCTTCAATATTCATAATGGAAGTTGGGTTGTTAAGTTCAACTGGTGTTGATCTATCAGATGTTTGAAAATGACCGTTTTTTTATCATTTGAAAAGGATGATGCCTTGTCTTTAGAGGGATGTCTAAAAGGTCTACAAATGGCATACAAGGACAGGACAGTTCTCAAGCACTTCACACTAGTTCATTAAGTCATGCCACTAGTGGAAAAAGGTCTGATTTTGAGTCCATGCACTCAAACTGGGTGGATTGTTGTTCATGCTATTAACCACTAGGTTACATGGTTTAATCTCCATCTTATTTTATTTGACATACTATGCTGTGACAACATAGACAACTTTGTACTGTTTCCAATTTTTACATTGAAGATCCCTCTTATGTAGAGATGATTATTTTTGACTGGCTCAATGGCATGGCAAGGGATATTGGTTCTCAGCTTAACCAAATGGGATTGACTGCAGCTCATTCCAGCTATATGGCGGACCAGCAAAGGAGTGATCAACAGCATGAGCATTGATCTACGCAATTGGGGTAGGATGACATGTGTCAACCAAGTCAGCGTACCTGACCATTCGATCACATTAATCGCCTTTTATGACAAGCATGGGTTACTGAAGATCAATTCTAACCTGGATCTTCATTTGTCGACAGACACTAAGTCCACAGGGGATCATGTGTCTGGGGTCAGCCCTGTTTCATGGCTGTGTCCATCATGGCTGTGTGTGTGGATCAAACCATCACCAGTATTACACTATATACAGCAGGGAGAGACCCACACTGCCATATATATCCCCCTGGTTTAACCTGTCAAGGACCCTGATTCCCAGGTCAGCAAAATACTTCACATTCTCTGTTTCAGGGTCCTGAGGCATTGGATTCGGACAGGTTGACATTGCAACAATCAGCAGGAATGTTAACTACATCAATACAGAAATTTTCACTGTAGGAATAAGTATCAATACTCTGTGGGTCACTCTTTAACCTGCCATGCATACTGACCATTCTTTTAGACTATACTAGCTCACTGTAGGAAGAAGTATCAACACTTCATGGGGTCACTCATAAACCTATCAAGGATACTGACCATTCTTTTAGACTGTACTTGTCTTTACATAACAACCTCTTTGGGGGTTTTGCTTTAGCCTCATCCCAGATTTGAGGTTTTATTTTCTTCAGGGAGGACCAGGTATGAGGTATGAGGTTTTACTTATACTTAAGATCAAGCAAGTTGATCAAATAGTGTAGCAGAGGAAATTTGGACTTAGATGTTTGGAATGTGCAATTTTCTAAAACCAAAGACAAGAATTAACACTTTTTCATCATGGATGATGGAAATCCACCTCCTTCTCAGTTTTCAGACTCCATTGGACCACAGAAGTGGTTGAAGGAGGTCACTGCTTCATTTAAATGCTCAGTGTATAATCCAGACTTGATATATTTAAAAGATTTTTATGCTGCTTTCAACATTATTACAGCAATAATACAGCAATATCATGGCAGGGGACACCAGAAATAGGCTTCACACATTGTACCCATGTGGGGATTATGGAACCTGGGTCTTCTACATGATGAGCGAACACTTTAACCACTGGGCCATCTCATGATCAAAACATCATGTGATGGCACATGAAAGCATATCAGTAATCACGATGACAATGCAAAATTTTCAGAGAATCAGCTGGCTGACTGTTAACAGATATTTTCTACAGCTATTTCCTGTTAATCATGACAAATACATTCAAAACACAAGCAAAAGTCACTCTTACTGTGTAATTGACAGAAATGCATCATTGTTTACTCCGGTAGAAAACTGCTTTTTCAAACTAAACATCAACTAGGTGTCTACTGGCATCATAATAGTATCTTTTCATGATCTAACTGAGTGATTGAGTGAATATGGTTTTACGCCGCTTTTAGCAATATTCCAGCAATATCATGGCAGGGGACACCAGAAATGGGCTTCACATAATGTGCCCATGTGGGGAATTGAACCCGGATCTTCGGCATGACGAGAGAACGCTTTAACCACTTGGCTACCCCACTGCCCCTGATCTAACTGAATTATCTATATAGGAGACAAGTTATCAGGAAAATAGGCTTAATGTCAACCTGCAGTCTCTATTGTACAAAGGTCACTCAATCTAACAGGAAAAGGATTCTTCAACCTATACTTCCTTACCAATAACCTTCAACTTAAAAACAAATGGGTCATGTTTCAGACATCAATTTCTATTGTAAACAAATGGGTCATGTCTCACACATCAATTTCTATTGTAAACTTATCTTGATTATTAATGGTGCAGCTCTCATTGTGTTGTACTCACTCTAAGAAATCAGAACAACAGCAAAATTCAACATGTCCAAGGACCCAATGTTTGTTGTGAGGATAGGATGAAATGAAGATCAGGTGGCCACAAGGAGTGACAATAACCACATCCTGCCACATAAATGGGAGACAACTCTGCAAGTACTGCTGGGCTTAAACAACCGTACCACTTGTGCAAACTGAATGATTCAGAAACACAAACATTCAATCTTAACTGTTTAAAGAGTTAAAGTTTAAAAAATCCCAAACACTCCAGTATTCCCACATTCAAAATTCGTTACCATGACAACCACCTACCTTTCTCCAACCAAATCTTTCCCCATGTTGTCTACGCAGTCCAATGCACAAACCTGCTTCTGTGAAGAACACAGGGTGTGGCTGAGAGAGACACAAACAAGAGAAGACAAATTAGCCCAGCGATCACGTGTAAACTGCTAATCACAATATTGACACAAGGACTTACATATCGTGTCATCCTCCATCTATAATGCTGGCTAATCATCCCAACATCAGCAGCAGCATGATGTGTCAGGAGACTGCATGGCCAGTAGCAGGATGCGTGCCTCACCACGACACACTTGTTGATTAAGCATGCAGGAAAACATTCACTGACATATGTTTTTCAGCTCTTGTGTTTAACTTGTTTTGGAGGTCAAGAGGAACCAAACCTGCTTTTGCATTAAGTAACCCTTCAACAACAGGACATGTTGTCTCCCAACTTTATCACTGCTCAACAAACCTTCGTTAATCATTATCTGTAAGTACTGTTTTCATGTTAACTTCTTAAGTTTTTTAAAATTTTAATAATAAAATGGGGCAGTGGGGTAGCATTGTGGTTAAAGTGTTCATTCATTACCATAAAGACCCGGGTTTGATTCCCCACATGGGTAAAATATGTGAAGCCCATTTCTGGTGTCCCCAGCCGGGATATTGCTGGAATATTGCCAAAAGCAGTGTAAAGCTAAACTCACTCAATAAGGAAATTGTTTTATTACTAATCTAGTTTTCTGAATAAAATGAGTGCTGTTTATACCAATAAAAAAAGCAAGTTTAAGTCCATACATTATATTAGTTTAATTTCTGTATTCACTTCTCATAGGAGAAAGATAATTTATTCTCGACACAAAGTAGTGTTTTAGTGTACAAGTTAGTTGATTTTCAGCACCATTTACATGACATGGAACTGAACACAAAGAATGTCCATCATACATTGTGCCCACATGGGGAATCAAAATCTATGTTCCAGGAGAACCAACATTACCAAATTCTCTAAGTTTTACATGGTTGTCATAAGCTCTTTTGATTTAATTCTTAATTTTATTTTCCTTCCTAAAATAGATACAAGATTGGAGCATTTACTTCTTTGTTTTTTAATGCCTTACTCAGCAATATTCAATGACAGCTTGAAAATATTTGGGTCAAGATCAGATAATCCAATGACGGATATACACAAGTGTCAACAAAGTCACGGAGCCTCACAAACCTGTGTAGATCCGGGTTAGAATTGGTCTTCAGTAACCCATGCTTGTTGTAAGAGGCGACTAACGGCATCAGGTAGTCAGGCTTGCTGACTTGGTTGACACATGTCATCATATCCCCATTGTGTAGATTGATGCTCATGATGTTGATCACTGGATTGTCTGGTCCTGAATCACGATTGTTTACAGACTGACGCTATATAGCTGGAATACTGCTGAGTGCAGCGTTAATCAACAACCAACCAACCAACCAACCAGTCGAGCCTCACAACAAGATCCATTTAGTCACATCTTACAACCATCATTGGATTGTCTGGTCCTGACTCGCGATTGTTTACAGACTGCAGCTATATAGCTGGAATACTGCTGAGTGCGTAGTTTATCAACAACCAACCAACCAACCAACCAGTCTAGCCTCACAACAAGACCCATTTAGTCATATCTTACAACCATCATTGGTTGCTGGTGACCTGCACTGACCTGGACTCTCTACTGGGATTTCATGTGAAAATTATCACCCCTGAAAGGCACCATGGGGAGTAAATATGTCCATTGATTCATCACTGGTTTCACCGTATTCAGAATAACCTCAAATGACCAAACCCTCAGATGTGGGTTTCCATCAGCATAATCAGATACTATATAGAGTCCTAGTGATCAGGAACTTATCACTGTCATCGGCTGTAGGCTCTGATCGATAGACAAAATGAAACTGATGACTTTATTTAATCAGAAACACAGCATGAGTGATGGTCTTAATCAGCCCATAGATGCTGGTTTACACCAGGGTGACAATCCCTCACTAGGTGTCTGTGATGGCCATGATGAAGTGACAATAACTCTGTGATAGTGGTGTCTGCTGGACTGCACACAACTATGTGGGCTTAGGCTGCCCCTTGCGCATCTATAGGTGGAATGGTCAGTGGGGCTGGAGCTTAGAGAATGGCAGCTATGGAATGGTCAGTAGGGCATAAATGTCAAGAATGAGGGATGGAATGGTCAGTAGGGCTGGAATGTCATGGTAACAGCCATGGAATGGTCAGTGGGGCTAGAGTGTCAAGATAACAGGGTTGGAATGGTCAGTGGGGCTAGAGTGACAAGAAGGGTACTTCTGGTCAGTGGAACCTGGGAATGGAGCCAGTCATTGCTCTCACCATTGTTTTCATCTATCATGTACGTGTTGGGTATTACTCTTCTGGAACAATCAGTCCACACCCCAGGATCTAATCGCACAATATGCCATACATCACGGACAACAGGTACTCTGTTAGACTTGCACAAGTCTCTAAGGTAATAATAAATAGTTTAAATGATAATTTCTATAAAATCAATATTCCAATCCTCTATCGGACTGGGGTCCGCTTATCTAGACTTGCCTCTTTAAAGGATAGAATTACTATACACCAATGGGCTTAGCATTCAGTACAGCCTTGGAGCAAGGCTAGTACTCTGTGAGAGAGTCAGGTGTTCTGCTGCTTCAGCAATATGCCTGCCAAATACAAGAGAGTGGACATGAGAATCAAGATCTGATGAAGGAGCAAGAATTAGCCCTGAAACCTCCGTAATAAAGATAAAAAAGAAATTGTTATCTATAAAACGTGTCATGTATTCAAACAATACCACATTTTGAAAGAAATCAAAAGTGAGTGAGTGAGTATGGTTTTACGCCGCTTTTAGCAATATTTCAGCAATATCACAGCAGGGGACACCAGAAATGGGCTTCACATATTGTGCCCATATAGGGAATCGAACCCAGGTCTTCGGCGTGACGAGCGGACGCTTTAACCACTAAGCTACCCAACTGCCCGAAAGTAATCAAAAGAATTATATTAGATACAGAATACATAACACGCAGCTTACCTCACAGGCAAACATACAGGAAGTGACAAGTCTCTGGAAACTGAGCAGATCGAGGATAGTCTTCATTGATTTTGCCTTGACAGCTCATGGAATATTTGCCCATGATCTTAGCACACCTTCATCTGAGGAGACCACCTTTGCGGAGTGACATTTACTAACATATACTTGGTATTTGCAGAGTTAAGATTCATGTAACATGGTAAGCAAGGGGAAATACTGTTATTTATCTGGATAAAAAGGTACAGATTATTTTCATCTGACTGTTTCCACATAGATGATGAAAGTCATGACAGCCTTGTGACATGATTTAATAGAAAGGTTTGTAAGTTAACATAATGACATATTATATGGATAAAAGTTGACTGCAACATCTATTGCAGACAAACAAGAGGTATTATCATGATTATAACCAGTTGTTAGCTTGCCAGGTTCAATGATATTAAGTCTGATAATACTCTAATTATGAGTATTATTCAAACAATACCATGTTTCATCAAAGCAGTATGGGTCGCTAACCAGTGTCTATTTGGTCTTCAGTCCATCATACAGTAATGTTACTGACATACATATAATTATTTTATAATGAATTTGGTGGTAGGGCTCGATGACATGGTTGGTAGCTTGAGATTGTACCCCGATAGCTAAGTGACAGCCTTTCAACGTGTGTGTATGTTATAGAAAGAGTGAGTGAGTATGGTTTTACACCACTTTTTAGCAATATTCCAGCAATACCACGGCAGGGGACACCAGAAATGGGCATCACACATTGTACCCATGTAGGGAATTAAAGCCGAGCCTTCGGTGTGACAAGCGAACGCTTTAACCACTCCAAGGCTACCCCACAGCCCCCATTAGAGAAAGAGGGAGAGAAAGACAGCGATAGAAAGAGAAAGAGGGGGAGGGAGGGTATTCTTTCTGTCAAGTCTATTTCAGTTGTCTTATTTTCAAATTTTCCAACACTGACAAATGTTTATGTTTGTGCTGAATAAAACAGCGAGGAATCTATATTGATGCCATCCTGCAACACTCAGGCATTAACAGCCCCTCCGCTGACGACAATAACCCACCTGAACAACGCTGATTACAATGCTATCGTCTCCCATTATGGGAGACAATCAATAAGTCATTAAGACAAGCATCAATTACGCAGGCGACTGATCTAGATAGATCCTGACAGATGAAATAAACATGTCCTGTCTATACATTAAAGCCCAATATCAACACGTGGTCGTGCTGTACTCAAGATCATGAAACTACCTACCGCTTTGAAATTACCAGAGTAACAACATTGTGATTTGGTTCAATAACATCGCTATTGTATAAATCATGTCTGTGCATTAAGAGTAAAGGTTTATACACTGTCTTGGAATCGGTAGCAATTAATACTAATTGTTATATTTCTATTTTGAATCTTGTAATTGTTACACTTCTATTTTGAATCTTGCAATTGTTATATTTCTATTTTGAATCTTGTAATTATTACACTTCTATTTTGAATCTTGTAATTGTTACACTTCTATTTTGAATGTTGCAATTGTTATAATTCTAATTTTGGATCTTGCAATTCCTTTGGTTTACGTGTACCATGTGATAAAACAATACATTTAGATATAGAACCTAATCATGTGAATGACACCAACCCAAAATAATGACACGTCACATGATCAGAACTGACATATCACGTGATGAATATCGACTCTGCCAGAAAACAAGATGGCATCTGGTAGTAACATTTCACAGTTTGCAGGTCGCTATAGTGAAACAGAGAATGGTTTAAAAGCTTCATAAACTTTAGACTGAATTTCAGCATAAAATCCCAAATGATTTACACTTGATGCGGCTAAAATGCAAAAACAAAAATCCTTTGGCTCAACCAATTCTGCAGTCTTCCCATATTGACCTCATCAGGTGAAATTACTTGCATATTCCGTTTTACAGAGTAGAGAAAATCTGCTTATTCCATGACGTTCATATCTTAATACATGCAGTATGTCTTTGATAAGATTGCAAAATATACTCATGGAA
>VKKT01000748.1:41647-58947 GCA_008038995.1 Haliotis laevigata
ACCCGGGTCTTCGGTGTGACGAGCCAACGCTTTAACCATTAGGCTACCCCACCGCCCCTCCAGCAATATGACGGCGGTCTGTAAATAATCTAGTGTGAGAGACTACCGTCAGTCAGTGCACTGGGGCACCACACGTACACACTGGAAGCTTCCTTCCCCGTGTTGCTAGACTCGAACACTGCACGGCGTTACCTGCAATATATGCTGCCTGACAAAATGAGTGAGTGAGTTTAGGTGTATGTCGTTTTTAGCATTATTCCATAAATTTCACGGCGGGGGACACCAGAAATGGGCTTCACACATTGTACCCATGTGTCGAATCGAACGCTTTAAGCACTGGGCAAACCGCACTGCCCCTTATCGAGTATGACCCAGACAATCCATTGAGAGATGTTAAGAGCAACGCCGTCGGTTTGCAACGCCACGCCAAGTCACTAAGCCTGGCCATCAATTTGGAAACCACTTAGGACCAGAAAAAGTACACCGGAACCCAGTTTTACCCGGATTCTAAACCCAGTCTATTTTGTGGAATTGCACTAGTCACAGGCTGAAAAGATTCTTAAACGCAGGTGCAGCAAGCACTAATATTCAAGGACATACTATATATAAGCTGTACTCTGCGTCAGTAAAGAGGAAAAGTGGGTGTCTTTGAGATTGTTGTCAAACTGGTTTACCGTAAGAAGTCCATTACAAAGTCTGATCGTGTTTATTTAAGTGTTGTATTACAGTCACAAAGACAAGAAAACAGAACAAATGACGACACAGAAACATATGTTTGCGTCACTTTCGGTGCATCAGGTAATCCTTGACCAGTGTTATCCGTTATCATGGGTTCCAAGTAATGACTTTCAGTGTGTATAAGAGGCGACAGGAAAATCAGACTGTCCGTCAATCATAACACTGTACAGACGTAGAGTGAGCGAGTTTAGTTTTACGCCGCACTCTGCAATATTCCAGCTATATGGCTGTAAATAATCGTGTCTGTACCAGACAATCCAGTGATCAACATCATGAGCATCGACCTACGCAATTAGGATACGATGACATGTGTCAACAGAGTCAGCGCGTCTGACCACCCGATCCCGTTAGTCGCCTCTTACATGCATGTGTTAATGAAGATCAATTCTAACCCGGATCTTCACGGCTACATGTACAGACGTAGAAGCAAGGCGGAAGAGCCAGTGACATTCACTTTAAGTTTATTATTAAAAAGGGTTCCCATGACATATATTATTACTATTGAGATGTGCAACCCTATGTGACAGTCGTGAGGATTGCTGATTTATCTTTCACATTCAGGGGTCTTTATGAAAGTACGCTTCAAAGGAAACAAGAAGCTTGTAACTAACCATCACACATAATAGGCTCATATCCTAGTCAACGTAGATACAAATAAATCATTCTTTTCCTAATAACGCGAGCCGATGAATGACATTGACTTATGTAGAGTCATCACAATGACATGCCTGGGGACACACTACCGACTGTGAATGCCGGATACAAATGTACTGCCCACTAATCAAACACGTCTCATGGCTTCTTAGAACCCATATGACAATGGCTCATATTGAAATAACTAGAACATCTGAGTGTATCAAGCCTAGAGGCACACCGACCGTACACACAGACACAGAGACACAGACAGGCAGAGACACAGACACAAACGCATCATCCCCCGGGCATTATATTGCCTTATTACAAATACCGACATACATATTTTCATCGCCAGAATATAGAATTTACCGTTAGGATTCGATAGCCAATGGCGACATACTATTAATAGTCGCTGGTTGATACGAGTAATTGGCACTTAAAGAGCCTGTGTTTACACTGTGAGCCGTGTGTGGACACAGGGGGTGTCAGCTTACCAAGATGTTGGCTATACACTAGGTAACATCGACCTGTATTATACATATATAAGGCAGACAATTGAAATAATGCGCTGTTGTTAAAAAAAAATGATAAGCAGTTTACCCATATCACATGACGGACAATACGTTGTCTGTCCCTTCCATACTCAGATACCCATCGCTCAAATGGAACGCAAAACAGCTGATTATCTCATCACAGTTCGCCATTGCAACTCACGCATGTTAAATAAAATGTTCAACCAGGAAAGGTATATAATGTTTCCTCGACAGTATGTAAAATGTGCAGACAGCTGCGCAACGAGTGTATAGTATGTGTCTGGCTTACATATAGAGTTTAACCCCGTTTGTCTGGAAACCCCTCCTCCGGGCGACGTTGCAGTAGGCGTGTATATGGTGAACAGAAGATGGATGAGGTTATAAGATATATCTTGCTCAGTCTTCACAACAAAAATTGCTAAGGAAATTCATCATCATTATATTTTTGTCGTTAAACTGTATAATAAAGGGACATTACTCTCATCACAAGCCTCGTGAATCTAGAAAAGGGATAATCCTGGCCTTTACAATAGGAATAGAGTCGTCCGGAGTAATGTTGTTTTTCTGTTTAAACATACACGTCCCTTGACAGAAATGACGCTGTTGCATAAGTAACGATTACGCAACCGTCTTCAGGTCGTGTCAATTGGCTGCATTTGGAGTGTTATCATGACAATGATCGACTTGCCGTCCTGTAACACGCACAGACATTAAATGTTTCTTTGTGTGAAATTGTCGATGGAACGACGCCTTTGAATTGTGACGTCACACTCACGAAGGATGGTAAGATTAAACATTGCAGGCGACATTTTCAGATAATTATCGTAATGTTGATAAAAATCGCAACTGTGGAATACTAAATGTGTTATTGTATTCCTAAAGGACATAAGCCGACGTTAGATAACCATTTTATCAAAAACAGGCTATTCATATTATTCGTGATGGTTTGTCCTCGGAGAGATAGACTAACACGCAGATTTTTTATCATTATTACAACCATTTCGGCAATTCATTCAGAGTGATAAATAATTCCATTCAATGACTTCTCTTAAATGTGTCAAAACCGAATATAGATTTTATCCGATATAGTTTAGAGTTTCAGCCATGTTCACAATTGTATCTAAATAGTTTTTGTAAATGAATATATGTAGTTTCATCATGAATGGGCTGGAGATTCTTATACGAAGAGCCGTGGCAGAGTGGTGATTCATTATCATGAATGGTATAAAAAGTAGGATAATATCACATTAAGTCATCGTATTAGTCGGGGACTGTCGACACGTACAGCTTCATCCTATCGACGAAGTACATCGTGGGCTGTAAACCTATTTAACAGCCATCCCGAATGCCTACGTTTTGTTTAAGAGACTGACTTCCCATCAACATTTCTCTGTCAACATTGATATTGAAAATATGGGAATAAATTGTCCTTAACACAGAAACATGGAGGCATAATTATTAGTCATAGGGAAATGACATCCTCTAACATCGAATTGTTTTGGCCTGCGTGGGTTTTATAGGAGAGGTCTGTCGAAAGTGAAAGCGTTATAGCGAGGTTAGGGACCACGGATTACCTTCCCTGAATTTACGAGCATAAAATCAATAGATGAGGATCGCCTGGGAGAAGTGTAGGGTCAATGACAAGTATTTCTCCTAAATGGGAATAGACATCAGAAAACAGACACTCACTCGCTTTCACAATCAGGTTTTAAACCCCTTGACGTCACAGATGTTCAGCTGCAATTGCGTGTAATTAAATCAATGTCCATTGACCCACTCGTGTATTTGCCAGACATCAAAGATCCAACTTAGGGACCACGTTAACCGATTCTGATGCCAAATGTTCACATATTTCTTATGAAAATGGATTTTTATTATACAGTTTATCGCACAATTACATATTAATAGGTCTCAGCCCAGAAAACATGCAGCGTGGACATATTTATATTGAGTATTTGGCAAATCAATTAACCTCTCATTTTCAATGCAATACCACTTACTGGTGGTCCTGAAATGTATTAACATGTCCTACACTGTGCAAAAGCCGACTTGGGTATACCGGAAAGTATTCAACGAGGCACAGTTGCCCGAACGACGAATACTCCCCGTTATAACGCGACAGCTCCACTACAACGTAACTTACTTGTGATATATATGAAAATCCAGAATAACTGGCGGTAAAATGGGTCCTTAAGGTCCATCATGGCGTCCTTCTCCTTCTGTATCCCTGATCCCTGTTGTGGACAAACATACGGCCTGACACTGGCTTTAGAAGATGTCTCCCATTACAGCCGAACAGGTGTGCTGTACCGGGGCTTTGTCAACACGTCTTGCACGTTTACTGAGCTGGCTCTCCCAGCAAAAAGCAAACTCCGTTTACTGCAGGGTACTGTAATCATACCCTAAACAAGAACATCGTTTTCGTGTGTCCATCGAACAAGACAGATCCCTTCAAACACACATGTGGTGCTCCCGCCGTGCTCTCGCCTCTTCCAATTGTTTACTAGGGGGCTGTGCACTGTCGTCTGTCTTCTGTCGCGTGGATAGGTTCATCGCTATTTTTAGCACACCGACATCGGCAAAATGGGATTAGCCCAAACTCGTAATGTCAACGATTGTTTGGTCTTTGAAACCAATCCGTAAATATTTATGAGCGTTCGGGCTAAATGTGCATAATGTAATATCATGGGTTACTTTGTCGAGCAGTTCTCTAACTATCATAAATTATTCGAAACAGAAAGAGCTGGAGAAGTAACCGGGTCGAGCCAGTGACATTTCCTTGTTCAGCCGGGGGCTATCATTGCTGATACACTGCACTCATTGGCGTAAAACATATTGGCTTATCATCCTAAGTTTTTGCTCATTATCACGCTCAGAGGACTCGTACCTTCAAGGGCAAATCTTGGGACATTTTTATCGATGGCTTTTTATTCGTGAAGAAAAGTCGCGGGTGAAAGCGCAGCCATAACCTAATTCTTAGTGTAGTTCCCGATAAGACAACTGGGTCATATCGTGCACTTAATTCACGTGCGTAAATGAAGACCCGCTCGGTGTCCCAGTCATCTCATGCGCTGCAATCCGCTTTGCAGAGCTGCATCCTTCAGACGTGCCAGGTCATTCACATGGCCGAGGGGTCGAATCCAAGATTTACCCTGATCGCGATCCTTCGTCTGTCAGCTCTACTCACATTGTGTGACTGTTTTATCAAAGCGGTTTTAAAATGGACTATATTAAGCTATTCGGAGCTTTAAATTCCCCACCACGATTTGATATGTCTGGAGGGGTGGGTAGTGGGGGTGGGTGGATGTGGTGGTCAGGGTACTGAACCACCAACTCAGCATATACTGTATCGACTTCACCATGCAGGTAGCCCTTTCTTTATGTGTGTGTATCAGGAAACTAATTAAATATAGAATACAATGGTATATTTATGTTTTTTCATTTATTTTATTTCTAAGTTAAAATGTCAGTGTACAGAGGTCAGTACTGTCATCATTTTCAGGATGGCGGTGAGGTAGCCTTGTGGTTAAAGCGTTCGCTCGTCCCAGTCGTACGTCGGAGACCCGGGTTTGATTCCCCACATGGGTATGAAGCTCATTTCTGGTATCACCCGCCGTGATGTTGCTGGAATATTGCTAAAAGCGGTGTAAAACTATACTCACTCACTCGTTATTTCATTAGTCAATGTTTACCGGTATATGGAGAGATTCGCATTCTTACTGCATGGATGCAATGCAATTCTTGGAAGAAGAACGACTCTATTGTCGAGACCCCAAATATCCCGATTGTAACCGAGATCGAATTCAACAGTAAGTCTTTGATAGTATTGACAGTCGCCCCCAAACATCAAATGAACGGACGAAAATTATGATCTGATAAAACTTAAATGATTTCCGTTAAAACTAGATGGATGGACGTTTCTGGGGTATAAAATAATTCAAAGTATCGATAAAACACGACAGAGGAATGGATAAAATGCAAAGCAGTATAATTTGGCAGCCTTCAAGTTTGTGAGGCAGCCTTTAAGATTTTTTTTAAAATCATTCCAAAAAGTCCTCCTCGAGAAGCCCCCCGGCCAAAGTAAATAGCTGATTGATGTTCTGATAAAAGGGTTAGTGGCGCGTTAGCGTTCGTTTCTGTAGCGTCGATAGTATTTTCCGATACTTTATTGATCTAACGGTGATATTCAGGTTTGCACTTAGGTTAATTTAATTTTGGTTTACGGACATCAGTATGTCAGTGTTATACCGAATATCGTATATCGCGTGGTATATTCAGTTATTTACCTCACGTGCCACATCAATCTGGATGACAGGAGATTGGTCTCGCAACGCTTTGATGTTTAAGACGGTCTTCGAATTGGTCTGAATCTATCATAGTCGACATTACGCAGCCAATCTGTTTTAATTCAATTTCATCTGAAATAAAGACCGATTAAACTGTGTTTTAAATGATGTGGATATCCACGTCTAAGAATAAACTGGGATTGGAGACACCATTCCAGTGTGCGATAACCCCTCTTGGCTTCAGCGTATTACCAACACAGAATGCTGTAATTTAGGGAAATTGTTTTCCAGGCTCAAAATAGTCTGCCTCGCAGACCCTGGAGAGTAAATTAAAAAGGAGTCTAACTCAAGTCTAGAATGATTGGGCAAGTCCAGATTGCTACAGCTCCTGGCATGGCAGGAAGCACTGTTCTGGTATTTTATTATATTTTGATGTATCCTTTTAAATTAAACAAGTAAATTTCTTGTCTAAATGCCACCCAACACCCAACATATACAATTTGTTGAAAGCTGTGAAAAGCATTATGAAAACACCGACTTGTGCAAGCGAAGACGTGTTTCACACCCACATAAATCATATGCAGGTGACGCAGAAGCTTAAAATCAATAGGCGTGCATACCAGCAATTGTCGTTGATTGTACCGATCTGCATATTGATGTCGGTGTAGTATTGTCGGTACCGCCCGTATAGGTGTTTCCGAATCAACGTCTATTGAAATAGGTATATATCATATATGAGTTGGTGTGATGGATACAATCCCTATTAATGATATTGGTTTCTGTCAGCTTCGTCATAAGAAGAAAGGCAGTATAGATGGAAGCCGAGGAGAGATAACTTGTATACAAAGATCTCAGAGATATAGAAGATCAGTCAATGGTGGATAGAGGTGTGAGTGAGTTTAGTTTTACGCCGCTTTTAGCAATATTCCAGTAAGGGGCAGCAGAAATGGGTTTCACACATTGTACCCATGTGGGGAATCAAACCCGGGTCTTCGGCGTTACGAGCGAACGCTTTAACCACTAGGCTACCCCACCGCCCCGGTGGATAGAGGGATTGGGTGAATAAGGCTTCGTTTATTGTGAACTTAAATTCCTCATGTCTATGTTTTTCAGAGCTCGTCTTATGTCAGGCGGGTCGGTGGGGTAGCGTAGTGCTTAAAGCATCCGCTCGTCACGCCGAAGGCCCGGGTTAGATTCCCCACGTGGGTACAATGTGTGAAGCCAAATTCTGGCATCCTCCGCCTTGATATTGCTGGAATATTGCTAAAAGCGGCGTAAAACTAAACTCACTTACTGAATTTTGTTAGGCAGCATATAATGCAGGTAACGCTATACAATGCTCGAGTCTAGCTACACAGGTAAGGAATATCACGGCGGGGGACACCAGAAATGGATCACAGGAAAGGACGCTTCCAGTGTAAACGCGTGATGCCCCAGTGCACTGACTGATGGTAGCTGAACCCCGTGACTGCATCCGTCAACAACTGACATCATGGTGCTACAGGTCACAATGCAGCTGTCCACTGTCCAATCATCACACGCATCACGAAGAAAGTGGCATTGGCCTATAATGGCCTGGACAAATAGAGTGTTATAGTCGTGATTTGGTAGCAATGAGTGAGTGGTTTGGGCCGCTTTTAGCAATATTACAGCAATATCACGGCAGGGGACACCAGAAATGGGCTTCACACATTGTACCCATGTGGGGAATCGAACCCGGGTCTTCGGCGTGATGAGGGAACGCTTTATCCACTAGGCTACCCCACTGCCCTCGCCATCCTGAAAATGATGACAGTGCTGGCCAATGTAGGCTGAAATTTTAACCTACATTTAAAGTTATCTAATTTAAAAATATTCTGAGGGAAACAAATAAGGAAAAAACACTTCCTGGTAGTGTTCTTTTTTTATTCTCAGATTTCCTTCCGCAGCGCAATTCAAAGCTATTGCTGAAAACTGGAAAATATTGTAGGAACACTTGCATTTTCCCGTGTTCCTGTATTTGTTTCTCCCAGTATATATTTAAATATATCTACAAAAAATATCAAAATGGAGCCAAAACAACTCTTAATTTCACGATTAGAACTGGCGCAATCTAGTCTAGCCAAAATATTCTAGACTTGAGTTGGGCTCCCTTTTGAATTATACGCTAGGGACTGAGAGACAGACTATCATTTCTGCAAACATGTTAGTTATGTTGCTCTAGTTGTTGCGTGTGTGTTGTCCCAGGTCAGGTCTGGGGTCGTGGGCTGGCAATGCGTGCTGTCTGTATTCCTGTTGTGCACAGTTAATAACACACCGGACATGCACCGAACTATACAGTGCTATTGTTCCACGGTGTGCTGGTATTTCCGTGCTATACTCAGCCGTCACGAGGAAGTTGGGGACCAGCTATTGCCATTACCCAAGCAATAGATTATATGCATTACGCATTATTACAGCTCCGAGGTTTATGTACACCTCCCCTACCCCCAACTCCCCTCACCTTGGTCCCCATACATCCGCAACATGATGGTTTTGAGACACGCCCCATCAAACGCCGATGATCATTCAAAATTGATTAAAACATCAAGTGTTCGTCTTGATGCAGTCTGCGGTATTGATTTCTGTGCACGTTTCGAGTTTCTTGTTTTCAAACGTGAAAAATACACAAAAAACGAACTGAGGTTGGTCCAGTGGAGCATAGCAAATATGGTTGTTGTACTGTAGAGGCTGCATCTCTTGTGGTGGAAACGTCTTGTGTGCCAAATGCGATGCATGTATATGTCTCGCCTCTGTATATACAGCTGTTGTATACACATCGTGTATGCAGGGGTTATATGTCTGGTGTACTATAGACAGTGTTACTTGCCGTTATGATGAATACAGCACTTGCATGCGTATTATACGCTGAATGCAGCTTTTGCATATGCCTTTATACTAAATAAGCTCTTAATGTGCCTTGTATACTTAATACAGCTCTTGTATGTGCATTGTATATTAAATACAGTCCTTGTATGTGCATGGTATACTAAATACAGCACTTGTGTGTGAATTGAATACTAAATAAGCTCTTCTATGTGCCTTGTATACTAAATACAGCTCTTGTATGTGCATTGTATACTAAATACAGCTCTTGTATGTGCATTGTATACTAAATACAGTTCTTCTATGGGCCTTGATTACTAAAAACAGCCCTTGTATGTGCCTTGTTTACTAAATACAGCACTTGTATGTGCATCGCATACTAAATACAGCACTTGTATGTGCACTGTATACTAAAACCAGTTCTTGTATGTGCATTTTATACTAAATACAGCACTTGTATCTGCATTGTATACTAAATACAACACTTGTATGTGCATTGCATACCTAATACAGCTCTTGTATGTGCATTACATACTAAATACAGTTCTTGTATGTGCAATGTATACTAAATACAGCACTTGCAAATTGTATGTGCATTGTATACTAAATACAGTTTTCTATGTGCCTTGTATACTAAATACAGCTCTTGTGTGTGCATTGTATACTAAATACAGCACTTCTATGTGCATTGTATACTAAATACAGCACTTGTGTGTGCATTGCATACTAAATACAACTCTTGTATGTGCATTGTATACTAAATACAGCACTTGTATGTGCATTGTATACTAAATACAGCACTTGTATGTGCATTGTATACTAAATAAGCACTTCTGTGTGCCTTGTATATTAAATATAGCACTTGTATGTGCACTGTATACTAAATACAGTTCTTGTACATGCATTGTATACTAAATAAGCTCTTTTATGTGCCTTGTATACTAAATACAGCTCTTGTATGTGCATTGTATACTAAATAAAGCACTTGTATGTGCAATGTATACTAAATACAACTCTTCTATGCACATTGAATGCTAAATACAATTCTTGTATTTTTAGTGTATACTAAATACAGCACTTGTATGTGCCTTGTATACTAAATGATGCACTTGTATGTGCATTGTATACTTAATACAGCAATTGTATGTGCCTTGTATACTAAATACAGCACTTGTATGTGCATTGTATACTAAATACAGCACTTGTATGTGCATTGTATACTAAATAAGCACTTCTATGTGCCTTGTATATTAAATATAGCACTTGTTTGTGCACTGTATACTAAATACAGCACTTGTATGTGCATTGTATACTAAATACAGCACTTGTATGTGCATTGTATACCAAATTACAGCACTTGTATGTGCATTGTATACTAAATACAGCACTTGTATGTGCCTTGAATACTAAATGCAGCACTTCTATGCCTTGTATATTAAATTCAGCCCTTGTATGTGCATTGTATACTAAATACAACACTTGTATGTGCATTGTATACTAAATACAGCACTTGCATGTGCATTGTATACTAAAAACAACACTTGTATGTGCATTGTATACTAAATACAACACTTGTATGTGCATTGTATACTAAATACAACACTTGTATGTGCATTGTATACTAAATACAGCACTTGTATGTGCATTGTATACTAAATGCAACACTTGTATGTGCATTGTATACTAAATACAACACTTGTATGTGCATTTTATACTAAATACAGATTTTGTCTGTGCACTGTATACTAAATACAGCTATTGTATGTGCATTGTATACTGAATATTGGTTCTTTTAATTTTATGGGGTATACAGAATTTCGATAAATGCCTTGTACCTTATATATACACGTATTCTTTATGTTGCATTGCATGTTTTGCACATTCTTTATATGTTCTAAAGTAGGTCACACAAGCTCTAGTATACGTGCTGTGTGAAACATAGATACACATAGCTGTTCTTAATCTGTCTTGTATGGTATATTCAGCTCAGCCATATGCCAGGTGTGCTCTATAACAGCTCTTGCATATGAAATGTTGGATATTAAAAGCATACAGTCGTGTTGTATATCAAACATACCGTTTTCTGCTCAGATTGGCAAAACCAGGACAGGTTGCCGAGAATAAACTTCATCTGGTTCGTATTTGATCTATGCATAGAGATTGAGAGCGACAAGAAGAGACAAGAAGGATGACGTCAACTTGTCGTGTTCCAGCAGCTCCAACCATAGGTTTCTACATCTCGACATGTTTCGAGCATGCTCTTTCTTCGAAGGTTTCAAAGATTGTCATACGACTCTTAATCCAAAGATATCTGGTGAGGATTGAAACATTCAAGGCTTAGGTAAACCTTTGAAAACGATTCACGTTGAATAGATTGAGGACAGTTCCAATCCTGACGCGTGGTGAAACCCTCAGTAAATTACAGATTCTAATTAATTTGTTGGGTTGATTCCAATCCACCATTCCAACCCACGCTCTCAGAGTCAGCCACCTAATCGCCAGCCCATAAAGTCAGTCATCTTACCCACTCAGATACCGTGGCTTCCACGCGAGATAACCGCAGTAAAGGTACAGCTTTAGGTTGATCGTGTACCGAAGAAACGTACTCGCTACAGCCATCAGGAAACCTATTGATGCGTTGATGTTCGTTTCGAAGTGGCTAGAATTTAAACAGCAAAACAAATGGGTGAGTGAGTTTAGTTTTACGCCGCACTCTGTAATATTCCAGCTATGTGGTGGCGGTCTGTAAAGAACGAGTCTGGACCAGACAATCCAGTGATCAACATCATGAGCATCAATCTACGCAAATGGGAACCGATGACATGTGTCAACAAAGTCAGCGAGCCTGACCACCCCATCCCGTTTGTCGCCTGTTACTGTTAAACAAAAATGGTTATTCCATGGTGACGTTGTCGATACGGGTTTAACGGGCGAGATATATGCATCATATCAGTTAACACCATAACAGGCGGCTCTGTTCAGCCTGCTCACGTTTATAATAAATGTTTTTGTGAAATACAAATTTCAATTGTCATTCCCCCCATCAGTTCATGATTCAGAACCAGTACAAACCATCAAGCAAAGGAAATATACACCCAGTTTTGACATTGGCTAAATATGAAACAAACAAAACTGCTTATTCGTTGGCGGTGTATCTGATAAGAGGACTGTAGCCGATACTAGTCCTGAGTTTTGCAGTGTCCCGGCTACTGTTTGAATCTGGTAACGTCTGACAACGTTTGCACTTTTCGGGTCAAATTCAATTTTCAAGATTACTTGTTTCTTTTCCCCAGCACTTTATGATTGATAATCGATATATATTTTACAAGGGTTGTTTATGTGCTTGCTCATTTCAGCGTGGCTCCTCGCATTCAGAGTGGCATAACGGCAACTGTATGTTAATATATCGTGTAGAGGTCAGAATAATGTTTGAAAGAAGCCATTTTGTTTGCGACCGTAAATCACATTTGTGTCTTTCTGAATTCATACACGATTGTAAGGTTGCTATTGAGGCAACAGCTGGCGTCTTTGATCAGTCAACCTCGGTCCTTCAGTGATAAATCTCACGGTATCACTTGATCCAAATAAATGTTCTTTTTAATGAATAGGAGCTTTGCAGGCAAACAAGTTAAATATTATTGCTGAGAAATGCCACATTTCTCTTTGAAAATCAAGTTCATATATCTGTGTTATATTCGGAAGAAGAGCATTACAAATCATGAAATATCACGACAGACAACAGTATTGAAGTAATCGATATCCTGTGATAACGGTGAAATGAAAACAAGCGAGGTGGACTCAGACAAACCAGAGTTTGATATCATGAGCAACTAGTCCCGCGTTAGGTGCAGTTAGATGCGATTGCATATCTATTTACGCCTTCAGTAGCAGTGGTCTAACTAGTATACGATGGGACTGTAACGCAAAACAAATATGTAGCATCTAGGTTAGACTAACACTTAGTCTCCGAATATATATAATTCTGATAGTAACATTTAAATTAAAATTGAGCCCCAGTGAAATAGGAAATTCAGAACCTGAGGAGATCTAAACTAGCTTCATTTAGGACTTAAGCATTGCAGGGAGGGCTAAGGAGAGTGGACGATAATGTGGTTCAGGGACTGTGAGACAGACTACATCCAGGTATATTCACCCTATGTACTTTGGTGCATAGTTTTGGCATTACAGTGAGTGAGTGAGTTTGGTTTTGCGCCACACTCAGCAATATTCCAGCTATATGGCGGCGGTCTGTAAATAATCGAGTCTGGACCAGACAACCCAGTTATCAACAGCATGAGCATCGATCTGTCCAATTGGGATACGATGACATGTGTCAACCAAATCAGCGAGTTTGAGCACCCGATCCCGTTAGGCGCCCCTCACGACAAGCAAGGGTTACTGAAGATCACTTCTAGCCCGGATCTGCACGAAAACCCTGTGACTTGCTACACCTAGATCATTCATTGAACCTTAGTTTACATTTTGTCAAACGGCTTTTTCTCCTTGTATTTCGATAAAATTCTTTAAGCCATGTTAACCATCCGATCCTCATTTTACTCGCCCATGGCGCCGATCCGCGACGAGCATGGGTAGTGGAGATCTAGACTGTACCTTTCCCCGACTATGGGTATATAATGCAGTACCGGTTGATCTGCATCGCCGACATATCACCCACACGTAACGCCTCACAGGTCACGGGGACCTTCTGTGACGCGGGTCAGGTCGGTCCTATCTCGACATCAGCCACTGGACCGTGTCACGTGGCACCTTTTATCATACACCCATCCCTTTCAGATCACGTGACAGCGTATGCCTCGCATCCGCCCGCCTGAATGAAGATGTTCCCGCGTGTTGTGGAGCAATTACCCGTCACAATCCACTCTTTATATGTGACAGGTGAAGTCTTTGCGTTACATTATATCCGCCCCGACAGGTTTAGGAAGAAACGCGCAATCAGCAGTATTTATCTAGCGTAACTTTGCGAGAGCTGATACATTTTAAAAAAGATATAGGTTGGGCGTTATATGATCACAACACACAACAGAGCGGACAAGTAGGACGGTCTTACAAGGGTTCGTTGATAAGTTCTAAGCCTAAGTGTGTTTTGAAGAGATTCTTAAGGGTCATTAACTAACCAGGACGAGTTTATATCAGATATACATACGCCTTAAGAAAACAGACCGCAGGTATGGAAAAGTGTCCATATAAGAACATACCAGCTGTGTTTTAATTCCGAACTTTATATTATGTTTTTCCGTTTTAAAAGTTCTATTTAGTTTTGTTATGGCTCCTTAAAATAAAATTTTAACGGATGAAATCCCCTCCTTCCACCAAATCAAATGGGATGTCAGTTTTGCATTAATTGTATCTAAGGTGATAAGCCTTTTTTATGCAATTTCCATTTTATTATGGCATCCGTTTAGCCGAATAATATATAGAGAATACTAAACGATGTCCCGTGTAATACCATATTTATGAAACGAGTGGATGATTTGGTATCTAACGGGCGAAAGCGAGTTAGATACAAATACCATTCACGAGTTTCATAAATATGGTATTACACGGGACATCGTTTAATATTTTATTTATTACTCACCCAACATTAGCAAAATAATATCGAGCAAAGTACCTTTTTCCTAAGAATTCAACGGGTGTGATGACTATCAGCTTTCCGCGAGTCAGGCAAGGTCTAATACTATTGTGACAGAGGTATTAATTAGCATTGTGACGTCATAACTGTAAACCACTTTGGCGTCATACGTAAAAATTATTAAACAGTGATATCTTCAACGGGTGAGTAATAAAATACATTTTAAAAATCCTGCAACGATGTGACATGAAATGTTTCCTTTTGAAATATTTTATCAGGACTATTGGCGAAATGAGCTTTAAAATGCTCTTTCGTGGTAATTGTCAGAAAGTTTGATGTTTTGCATCTCACACGTAATATTTCAAAATTTGACTCTTTAAATTCTTTTACACATGTATGACTTATTTGTGTGTACATATTTGTTAGTGTTCCATCGACATAATAACAGTTATATCCCAGTGTTTTTTTTACTATGAATCTGAACATGTAATTGTATACGTGACAGTACAATAAACACAACATCATTCATTGCTTGTATTCTTTTACCACGGTGCTTGGATACAACCGATTGCCGGCTGGGATTTGGGTGGATGCGTGTTTCAACAAAGATGTTATATCTTGTGCACTTTTATCATGCGTTTGCACGGAGGATCTGTATGCAAATTATATGTAAATATTTTCTTAAACTCAGTGAACAGACATCAAAAGAAGGACTTGAATTGAGAATAAGGTTACGTCAATCGTCGTGTTGTTGGATCGCATGCTTCCGGTGCTCTATTTGCCCTCGCATTAATCTTTTCATCTTTATATCGGATATGATATTGACACAACGTTATCGCGTTCAGCACAGGACATGACGCTGAAATTTTAAGAAACATTATTAAACTGCATTTTCAAAATTTGATAAAACCTTTTGTCAACTGGATTTCCAAACATGAATATACGTGGTTCATGATTCATATTCAAATCAGAAACCTCGTCAGTATAATTCAGTTCCATTCTTTATTGCATGAAAGTCCATAGGCCCATATACAAAGGAGCTACATCTTGCCATAAACATACATCATCTAGTTTAGGGTATCAATTCATTTCCTAACACAAGTACACGATGAATAGTTTGAGCTACTCGGTATTGTTTTGAAGCTTAGGTTTCTTGCAGGAGAGTAAGGAACAGAGTATATTAACATTCCGGCATGAGATAAGGGATTCATGGTAAATACTTGGTTCTTAGGTTGTCATAAATAGGGCAAAAAAAAATAAAATGATATTCACCTTCGGTTATGTTGCAGAATAGACAGAATGTTTGGCGATGTTTTGGTTTTACTTTTTGTTTTGTTTTGTTTTTGGGGAGGTGTTGTTGTTGTTGTTTTGTTTGTTTTTTTGGGTGTGTGTGTGTTGTTGTTTTGTTTTGTTTGTTTGCTTTTTTTGTTTTTTGGGGTTATTTTTTTTGGGGGTGTGTGTGTGTGGGGGGGGTTGGGGGGTGTCCAGGTATATAAGATATTAACTTCCCCGTATGTCTAACTATACATATAGCATGTAATAGTTTAATGTGTGTGTAAATACAAGCAGGTGATCCAAGTGTAGTCAGTAGGATCAGTGTTTCTCGATGAACAATGTGTATGTTTCTATACAGTTGATATATATATACACCCAGATTTAGGATTAGGCCGACAAAAATATAATGTTATACACAACCAATACTTTTAACAATCAAAATATTAACATGTACTGCTAACAATAATGCTTATGTCGAGATCGAATTAAGGACATACTGTATTACCACCGACACTTGTGTTCCAAGAAAGGCAGTTGAAAACATATACAATACCCAAATACTTCCTGGTATAAGTGTGTGTGTGTGTTTGTGTTGGTCACCCTGACATTTTAGCGATCCAGACTTGTTGGAGAGTACAGTCACAGTCACATTGAAATGTTGAGCAATGTTTTCCTGGCTGCAGAAAAAAAAATCATATTCACCACACCAACAAAGGCATATGAATACTTCCGTGCAAACGCCCTTTACCATTAGTGTGACGGAAAACCGGGTCAGCCGACTTTCTACTGCAGATCAAACATTTAGACTATATTGCATTCAGTACCACGTCACTGGTATTCTCGAAGAATCTGCCTGATTCCCTGGGAGTATTACGAATAGAAGTTCACCAGACATGAAGTGGATTTTGTTGTGCATGCTGTTGACTTTGTCATACATGTCGTAAATAGTTTACGTGGGTAGCTGTTAAATCAAGGACTGTTAAAATCAGGGGCAAATAATGTATTCTTGCATGTCAAGTAGACTACGTTTATAACGAACTGTCGGATATATCGAGCTGATTTTTTTTGGTGCCTTCCCACTTTCTGTATAGCTTAATCGTAATACTATAGAAACCGTTGTTATAACGAACTAGAATTATTTGAGTTCGACCTAACCGTAGTTTATGAGTTTGTGTTGAAGTCAAGCTTGACATGCAAGCCGTGAATGAATTTATGTTGTTTGGTAGCTCTGTTAGTCATGTCAGCTAATCCTGGGACCCCGTGAAGATCCGGGTTAGAATTGATCTTCAGTAACCCATGCTTGTTGTAAGAGGCGACTAACGGGATCGGGTGCACATGGTCTGGCTCGCTGACTTGGTTGACACATGTCATCGGTTCCCAATTGCGCAGATCGATGCT
>VKKT01000748.1:70303-81141 GCA_008038995.1 Haliotis laevigata
GAAACGTTGCTGCAGCCTGTAGATGGTCCGAACGTTGACCTGAAAGTGATTGGCAACGGCTTTTGCAGTGTGGCCACCTTCAAGTCTTCCTAGCGCCTGGCTCCTCTGAGCTGTTGTGAGTCGCGGTTTGGGGGTGCATTTTATAGGTATGGTCCTTGTGAACAGMACGWGCAGCATGAGTTGCATGAAAAACATGGAGAAAACCGTACCATCTCCGAGATGAGGTTGCGTTTTTTAGACCATTTCCTGGGTTTCCATTCTGAGTTTTGGAAGGAATGTCTTTGCTCAGGTAAAGTGGAGATGCTGAAAAAAATATACAATCAAAACAGGAAATGAGTTTACAGTTATCCGTTTCTGCGAAGGAAAATTCCAAACTGACGTTTCTTTTGCTGCCGAGTATATTTTCTATACTATCAATTGTAAAACAATTTCAAAAGGTGATTGGAGGATAAGCCGGATCTCTTTTAACTTTAACTGGCATCTACATATTATTATGTTTGCAGAATTGAGTGTACCCAAGCAAATATTTATAGCATTACTGGCAATCTTTTATCTGATTTTAAATCTCAGAAACTTTAAAAAACGGACTGAAATCTACTTGAAAAAAACTTGAAATTGATTCACATAAACTGGACATTTACCACATATTTTTAATGAAAAACATACCAATCT
Organism: Haliotis laevigata; assembly: GCA_008038995.1. Classification (NCBI taxonomy): domain Eukaryota; kingdom Metazoa; phylum Mollusca; class Gastropoda; order Lepetellida; family Haliotidae; genus Haliotis; species Haliotis laevigata. Next base: position 70,976 of record VKKT01000748.1, read on the forward strand.
TTTTCTTAAAATGAGTAAAACCATTAACTTCCTTGTAGTGAGTGAGTTTAGTTTTACACCGCACTCAATATTCCAGCTATATGGCGGCGGTCTGTAAATAATTGGGAAAAAATTCAGTGATCAACAGTATGAGCATCGATCCTTGCAACGAAGGGATGGGATGCGAACGAAGTCAGCGAGCCTGACCACCCGATCCCGTTAGTCGCCTTTTACGACAACCATGGGTTACTAAAGATCAATTCTAACCCAAATCTTCACGGGTGCTAGGCTACTTGTTAAAAGCTCTAGTAAGGTTTTGAAAGTACAACCTGTATTGTCCTTTCACTGCCCGTAAAAATTAAATAATATTGGTATGTTTGAAACTGAAATTACTAAAGTACAAATACTTTAAGTATTACAAATACTTAAATAGTAGATGTAGCATGCTAATTTATCACCCGTCTTAAAAGTTTGCTCAGGAAACGAACAGATTTCTGACTGACATAGGGATGACTATATGTACCATGGTAGTACATGTCGTTGGGAGTAATTGTCATGAAATCATGTACAATTCGATGTACCGGTTAGTAAAAAACTATTGCATGTACCGTTGAAACAAATTACCTAACCCAACCACATCTCAAATATTCACGTTAGCCGGAACACAACCCTTCAAATTATTGAACTTTCTTTACGTAAGCCGAATATCTTCTGTTACTGTTGAGTTTTGCTTGGAATAGCATTCTCATCAAGCATGGTCCTCAAAATTAATTCAAATATACAGACTGTGAGACCAAGGGTATCTCTGTCACCCCATTGAAAAGCCCTTGGTGTTAAAGGTCACTATCAGTATGACACCCCTTACCCCCCTTGGCTCAGCCAAGGCAAAACATTAACGTCAAGTCGCCTTTAGTTATTTTCAAAAGGGGTGGGTGGGGGTGTTCAAGCACCCTGAAACCGCCCCCGCCCGTGGATCCGCCCATGTATCTTGTTCAGTTATGACTCTAGTCACAGAAGTAGGAACTTAGTGCAACGCTTCCGAAAATGGGTGTACCCTAGGTCAGTTAATTCAATTTGCAACGGATAATGTAGGTCAATCGAAGAACATGGATTAACGCATACCGATAACGTTTCTGCCAATCAGATGACTGGTTGCCGAGGTGTTGATGTGCTAAAAGGAATGGGTTCATATGTCCTTTACCAAGCAATTCGTTCAGACTTTGCTGAATCAAATTGCTCGATGTCTTCAACCATTCATGTAGAATATAAAATGAATCACTTGACTGTTTCATCCTCAGTATTGAGTTATGTCGCCTTCATGCCTGAATCAACCTGAAAAAAACCAACAACAAACCTGAATCCCAGACTCAAAACTGCATTTGCTCAACTTACGTGTTTGTGAGCGGTCAGACAAAGAAGTGCAATGTCGGTACACATGTATAAGGCTATCCCGAGTCAAGTGATCTACACAGATTCATATTCACGGGAAGTCAGCTGGTTGTATTTGAATAATATCTCACATAGGACACTGGAAGTGGATTTACTGTGAGACTTTGTCACCCATATGTTGACATGGTTCCGTCATGCATGATCTGGTCCCCTGTACTTCAATCGGTTCCATGAGGTTACAGCAGAAACATATTGATGTGGATTTCAATCTTTACCAATAAAACACTCTTCTTTTAGTAAACCTGAACCTAGTGCCATGCACAAATTCCTGGAGAGCAAAGGCACCAATTATTTTCTTAATTGAACGCAAAGTACATTTGAGTCTCAATATGAGATTTTAGAAATTATTCTCTGAAAATTTCAACTTTTCAATTTTTTACCCCAAAAGAGGACATCGGATAACATTATTTAACTTTTCTAACCCTTTTATTAGTACATGTAGTACCTTGTGTTCTCTTTGAAAATGTGCCAAAAAAGGTAAATTTGTGTCTCAATATGACATTTTAAAACATATTCACTGAAAATGTATTTTTTTCATTTTTAGCATCATATTTCAAGGGAGGACTTTTTAGTACTCATTTGTTATAACTTAAACATGATGAAAACACTCAAATCATTTCTGTACCAATTTTGATTAGGTTTTGTTACATTTTGACTGGACTAATGTGAATCCTTAAGGATTCGTCTCTGTATCGGATAGCACTTAGATTTCTGCGTGTAAAATCTGGCCCCCCATATCATGACACTCTCACCACTATATCCGTCGAACAGGGCGACACAGCTCTGGGCAAAACGGTCATTTCGACATGGATAGACATGTGCATTTGTACTCGCCTTTACCGAACTTCGATTCAGTTAACTCTACGTCATGCAGATAGATAAAGCGATTCATAACTGTGAATGTATGAACTTTACAAAGTCAGTTTCAAATGGTACTTAAAAATACCCTAGACTATTATTTACAAAACGCGTATCATATCATTTTGTAAAGTGAAAAGATAGAACAGGTTTTCTGATTAAACTGAGCTGATATTAATTCAATATTTAATATAGTTCGATCTATACATGTACTCTGTATAACAATCAGCAAAATGTCACGAGTCACAATGACAGTCACGCTTCTTGCACTCTAACAGTCATATCTTGATGATTACGGTATGCACGACTGATTGTGAGTTAATTATGCACGTGTCGACGTAAGGTACGCTGTGAAATGTATGCATTGCTATGTGCCGGAATATGTGGAATATGAATAACCTCGATATACTGCAAGGATCCACTCGGTCGAGCAGGTTGTCACTCAGTAAGATGAATTACCTCGATATACTGCAGGGATCCACCCACTCGGTCGAGCAGGTTGTCGCTCAGTAAGCAAAATGTGAGTAAAGCATCAAGTTAAATCACAGATTTGTGTCATGGTATATGTTGTACAGCTGATATTAAGTCGTTATTTAAGCCCATGCTATTTATCTTAATGTGTGGACGCCGAACTGATTGCACTGACTTCTCAGGTTGTGTAGCTGACACAGGTTGCACTGGCTGGTCTGGTTGTGTAGTTGACACTGGTTGCATTCACCGCTCTGGTTGTGTAGCTGACACTGGTTCCACTCACCGCTCTGGTTGTGTAGTTGACACTGGTTGCACTGGTTGATCTGGTTGTGTAGCTGACACTGTACTGGTTAGTCTGCTTGCGTAGTTGATACTGACTGACTGAGTTTAGATTTACGCAGCTTTTAGCAATATTCCAGCAACATCACGGCGGGGGACACCTAAAATGGGCTTCACGCATTGTACCCATGTGGGGATTCGAACCCGGGTCTTCAGCGTGACGAGCGGACGCTTTAACCACTAGGCTACCCCACCGCCCATAGTTGACACTGGTTGCACTGGCTGGTCTGGCTGTGTAGCTGACACTGGTTGGTCTGGTTGTGTAGTTGACACTAGTTGCACTGACTTCTCTGGTTGTGTAGTTGACACTGGTTGCACTGGTTGATCTGGCTGTGTAGCTGACACTGGTTGGTTTGGTTGGGTACTTAACACTGGTTGCACTGAGTTCCCTGGTTGTGTAGTTGACACTGGTTACACTCACCGCTCTGGCTGTGTAGTTGAAACTGGATGCACTCACCGCTCCGGTTGTGTAGCTGACACTGATTGCACTGGTTGGTCTGGTTGGGTGGTTGGCACTGGTTGCAGTCACCGCTCTGGTTGTGTAGTTGACCCTGGTTGCACTGTTTGGTCTGGTTGTGTAGCTGACACTGGTTGGTCTGGTTGTGTAGTTGACACTGGTTGCACTGACTTCTCTGGTTGTGTAGGTGACACTGGGTGATCTGGTTGTGTAGTTGACACTGGTTGCACTCACCGCTCTGGCTGTGTAGTTCACGCTGGTTGCACTGGTTGGTCTGGTTGTTTAGTTTACACTGGTGGCACTGAAGACTCTGGTTGTGTAGCTGACACTGGTTGCAATGATTGGTATGGTTGTGCAGTTGACACTGGTTTCAGTAATTGGTCCGTTTGTGTTTTTGACACTGATTGCACTGGTTGGTCCGGTTGTGTAGTTGACACTGGTTGCACTGGTTGGTCTGGTTGTGTAGCTGACACTGGTTGCACTGGTTGGTCTGGTTGTGTAGCTGACACTGGTTGCACTGACTGCTCTGGTTGTGTAGCTGACACTGGTTGGTCTGGTTGCGTAGTTTATACTGACTGACTGAGTTTAGTTTTACGCCGCTTTTAAGCAATATTCCAGCAACATCACGGCGGGGGACACCTGAAATGGGCTTCACACATTGTACCCATGTGGGGATTCAAACCCGGGTCTTCAGCGTGACGAGCGGACGCTTTAATCACTAGGCTACCCCAACGCCGTAGTTGACACTGGTTGCACTGCCTGCTCTGGTTGTGTAGTTGAGGCTGGTTGCATTCACCGCCCTGGTTGTGTAGTTTACACTGGTTGCAATGGTTGGTCTGGTTGTGTAGTTGACACTGGATGCACTGGTCGGTTCGGCTGTGTAGTTGACACTGGTTGCACTGGTTGGTCCGGTTGTGTAGCCGATACTGGTTTCAATGCCTGCTCTGGTTGAGTAGTTGAGGCTGGTTGTACCCCCCCATCTGGTTGTGTGGTTGACACTGGTTGCACTGGTTGGTCTGGTTGCGCAGTTGAGACTGGTTGCACTGGTTGGTCTGGTTGTTTAGTTGACGCTGGTTGCACCGAATGGTCTCGTTGTGTAGCTGACACCGGTTGGTCTGTTTGTGTAGTTGACACTGGTTGCACTGACTTCTCTGGTTGTGTAGCTGACACTGGTTGCACTGGTTGGTCTGGTTGTGTAGCTGACGCTGACGCGGGTTGCACTGGGTGATCTGGTTGTGTAGCTGACACTGGTTGGTCTGGTTGGGTAGTTAACACTGGTTTCACTGACTTCTTTGGTTGTGTAGTTGACAATGGTTGCACTGTCCAATCTGGTTGTGTAGCTGACACTGATTGCACTGGTTGATCTGGTTGTATGGTTGACACTGGTTGCAGTCACCGATCTGGTTGTGTAGTTGACACTGCTTGCACTGTTTTTTCTGATTGTGTAGTCGACACTGATTCATCTGGTTGTGTAGCTGACACTGGTTGGTGTAGTTGTGTAGTTGACACTGGTTGCACTGACTTCTCTGGTTGTGTAGGTGACACTGGTTGCACTGGGTGATCTGGTTGTGTAGTTGACGCTGGTTGCACTCACCGCTCTGGTTGTGTAGATGCCGCTGGTTGCACTGGTTGTTCCGGTTGATTAGTTGACACTGGTTCCACTGGTTGGTCTAGTTATGTAGCTGACACTGGTTGCACTGGCTGGTCTTGTTGTGTAGTTGACACTGGCTGCACTAGTTGGTCTGGTTGTGTAGGTGACACGGGTTGCAATGATTGGTATGGTTGTGTAGTTTACACTGGTTTCACTGATTGGTCTGGTTGTGTAGTTGACACTGGTTTCAGTGATTGGTTCGTTTGTGTTTTTGACACTGGTTGCACTGGTTGGTCAGGTTGTGTAGTTGACACTGGTTGCACTGGTTGGTCTTGTTGAGTAGCTGACACTGTTTGCACTTGTTGGTCCTGTTGTGTAGTTTGCACTGGTTGGTCTGGTTGTGTTTTTGACACTGGTTGCACTGGTTGGTCTGGTTGTGTAGCTGACACTGGTTGCACTGACTGCTCTGGTTATGTAGTTGACACTGGTTGCACTGGTTGATCTGGCTGTGTAGCTGACACTGGTTGGTCTGGTTGGGTAGATAACACTGGTTGCACTGAGTTCTCTGGTTGTGTAGTTGACACTGGTTGCACTCACCGCTCTGGCTGCGTAGTTGACCCTGGTTGCACTGGTTGGTATGGTTGTGCAGTTGACACTGGTTTCAGTGATTGGTCTGTTTGTGTAGTGGACACTGGTTTCAGTGATTTTTCCGTTTCAGTGATTTGTCCGGTTGTGTAGTTGACACTGGTTGCACTGGTTGGTCTTGTTGAGTAGCTGACACTGGTTGCACTGGTTGGTCCGGTTGTGTAGTTTACTCTGGTTGCACTTGTTGGTCTTGTTGTGTAGCTGACACTGGTTGCACTGGTTGGTCTGCTTGTGTAGCTGACACTGGCTGCACTGCCTGCTCTGGTTCCGTAGTTGAGGCTGGTTGCACTCACCGCTCTGGTTGTGTAGTTGACACTGGTTGCACTGGTTGGTTCGGTTGTGTAGCCGATACTGGTTCAACTGCCTGCTCTGGTTGCGTAGTTGAGGCTGGTTGCACTCCCCGCTCTGGTTGTGTAGTTGACACTGGTTGCACTGGTTGGTCTGGTTGCGTAATTGAGACTGGTTGCACTGGTTGGTCTGGTTGGGTAGTTGACGCTGGTTGCACCGAATGGTCTCGTTGTGTAGCTGACACTGGTTGGTCTGGTTGTGTAGCTGTCAATGGTTGGTCTGTTTGTGTAGTTGACACTGGTTGCACTGACTTCTCTGGTTGTGTAGCTGACAGTGGTTGCACTGGTTGGTCCGGTTGTGTAGTTGGCACTGGTTGCACTGAATGGTCTCATTGTGTAGTTGACTCTCGTTGCACTCGTTGGTTCGGTTGTGTAGTTGACACTGGTTGCACTCGTTGGTCTGGTTGTATAGCCGACACTGGTTGCACTGCCTGCTCTGGTTGCGTAGTTGAGACTGGTTGCACTGGTTGGTCTGGTTGTGTAGTTGACGCTGGTTGCACTGAATTGTCTCGTTGTGTAGCTGACACTGGTTGCACTGACTGTTCTGTTTGTGTAGTTGACACTGTTTGAACTCGCCGCTCTGGTGGTGTAGTTGACACTGGTTGCACTGGTTGGTCTGTTTGTGTAGTTGACACTGGTTGCACTCACCGCTCTGGTTGTGTAGATGACACTGGTTGCACTGGTTGGTCTGGTTGTGTAGTTGACACTGGTTGCACTGTTTGGTCTGGTGGTGTAGCTGACACTGTTTGCACTGACTGTTCTGGTTGTGTAGTTGATACTGGTTGCACTGACTGCTTTGGTTGTGTAGCTGACATTGGTTGCAGTTATTGCTCTGGTTGTGTAGTCCACACTATTTGCACTGACAGCTCTGGTTGTGTAGTCTACAGTAGTTGTGCCGATTGCTGGCGGTGCTGTTTACACTGGATATACTTGGCCGAGTGTAACATTGTTTTGAGATTTGCCCCACTTTGACTACGTGACCATGCGTGTTGAGTACAGTAGGTCATTTTATAGAGCGGTATCCGAAAACGCCAAAACAATTCCACTTGTCCTGAAGAAAACGTGTGCTGAATAGTTCTCACAGTTGTTGTTGCATGCCAATTAAAGCATTATTATTATAGCAATGACTTTGTGGCGTCCGGTGTGGCGAGTGATATTATCCACGACCTAACTTCTTTTGGAGACAAGATATTTGATAAGCTCCAGGTGCAAAATTTGACACGTGATTGGCTTAAATATGTTAAAATCATCCATTAGAAACATATTAGGACCCATAAATATTTTTTTACAACAGTCTTTCCAACATTCATGCCACACATTTCCCTCGCTGTACTCCCACTTACAATAAGGCATCACACTGTATGAGCTGAATATAAATTGTGGGAATGTGCATTAATTATAAAACCAGATCCATTTATATGCGAGTACTGCTGTGTGATGTAGAATGTATTACATGTCTCTACAGATGAACAGCTGTTGATCAGAAACTGGGTTTCTCTGAAATCAGGATTAACTGTTACTGCTCTCGAGAGCGAAGGGGCGTGTATACTTTTCGTGGAGCAAGCCTAGAGTGATCTGAGCCACATAGGCCTGGTTTGTGCTTACTCTGTGATGTTTTATATGTAAGCACAGTTTTTGAACCGAGACGATTTCCTGACGAGGATGTTCTTCCTGTTCATGAGATAATCGGACAGGAGATCCCATTCAACAACACATGTCAAAGAGTGTGCACTATTTTTATCACGTATTGCTGGTTCTTCGGACTCTGAGTTTTGTTGCAAGGTAGGACGTGCCAGGACGGACGCACTGGCCCCTTGCCCTGTGATTGATGTGGCTCTGACAGTAACTGTACAGCGCCAGTCATTCCTCTGTTGTGAATACCACGTGGACATGTGAATCGTGATGCAGTGTTATGAATTTGGAGTTACATTCGTCGCAGGGGTAACAGTAAAATCTAACTGCAGTGAACCGTTATATCCGCCGACAGATACCACAGTTATAAACAGTTATAACGATTGTTACCGCGAACGGATTCAACAGCAAACAGTTATAGCCGCCAACAGACACAACAGTGAACCGTTAAAACGTCAACAGATACAACATTGACCCGTTATAACGTCAACGGATACAACACTGAACCATTATAACGTCAACGGATACAACAGTGAACCATTTCAACGTCAACAGATACAACAGTGGACAGTTGTAACGTCAACGGATACATCAGTGAACCGTTATAACGTCAACAGACACAACAGTGAACCGTTATAACGTCAACAGATACAACATTGACCCGTTATAACGTCAACGGATACAACAGTGAACCATTACAACGCCAACAGATACAACAGTGGACCGTTGTAACCTCAGCGGATACGTCAGTGAACCGTTATAACGTCAACACATACAACATTGACCCGTTATAACGTCAGCAGATACAACATTGACCCGTTATAACGTCAACAGATACAACAGTGAACCGTTATAACGTCAACAGATACAACAGTGAACCGTTATAACGTCAACGGATACAACATTGACCCGTTATAACGTCAACAGACACAACATTGACCCGTTATAACGTCAACGGATACAACAGCGAACCATTTCAACGTCAACAGATATAACAGTGCATCGTTGTAACGTCAACAGATATAACAGGTGCAGTTATAACTCTTAAGAGCCATTACAGGAAACAACAGTCATAGTGAAAGTGTCGGTTATAACATTTGATAGTTGCACGAAAGATCAGTGACAGTTATAAGCGTGAACTTCTATCACTCTGAACAGCCTAAACAGAAAACGTCTATTAATGTGAAGAACTATTACAACGAGCAGGTATTACAGCGATAACTTACAGGTATAACTGCAGATAAGAACTGTTACCCTCAACAGTTACACCAGTAAAAATATAGAACAATGGATGACTAATGCTGAGGGCTGTCATAGCAGTGAACAGCAATCAGAGTGAACAGTCATGACAATAAATAACGAACAGCTACTATGCTGAACTGCCACTACGGTAAAGAGCTACTACGCTGAACAGCCACTACGGTGAAGAGCTACTACGCTGAACAGCCACTGCGACGAAGAGCTACTACCCTGAACAGTCACTACGGTAAAGAGCTACTACCCTGAACAGCCACTGCGGTGAAGAGCTACTACCCTGAACAGCCACTACGGTGAAGAGCTACTACGTATCAGTGAACAGCCACTACAGTGAAGAGCTGCTACGCATACGCTGAACAGCCACTATAGTGAAGAGCTACTTCGTACACGCTGAACAGCCACTACAGTGAAGAGCTACTACGCTGAGCAGCACTTACAGTGAAGAGCTACTACGCATACGCTGAACAGCCACTACAGTGAAGAGCTACTACGTACACGCTGAACAGCCACTACGGTGAAGAGTTACTACGCATACGCTGAACAGCCACTACGGTGAATAGCTACTACGCTGAACAGCCATTACGGAGAAGAGCTACTACGCTAAACAGCCACTACGCTGAAGAGCTACTACAGAAAACGATTATATCATCGTGAACAGCAGTAATAGTGAACTTCGATTACATCGAACAAGTGTTACTGTTAACAGGTAAACAGTTGTTAAGGCATTAAGGCATGTGACAAAAGGCATGTGACAAACATACGTTCCATCTAAATATCTGAATAATCTCGTTATATATTAAGATTTGAATAATTACGCCACTTTGCACAAGGGGGCGGTGGGGTAGCCAAGTGGTTAAAGCGTTCGCTCGTCACGCTGATGACCCGGGTTCGATTCCCCACATTGGTACAAATGATATTGCTGAAATATTGCAAAACCGGCGTAAAACTAAACTTACTTGCTCACCCTTTGTACAAGTATGGACTTCTAAAAGGACCGTGGTTTCTCAAATAATGTCCATTAATATATGCCATATTGAATACACTGAACCAAATTATCCCGACTGTGTTTAAATGAGGACGTATAGTATGACAAGAAATTATTGAGAATTTTAGGAATATGTTTAATTGGATTTCTAGTATA
>VKKT01000748.1:108639-120457 GCA_008038995.1 Haliotis laevigata
GGTAGCTCGGAATGACACACCCAATGAAGGAAGAAGAGGTAGCTCTGAGTGACATACCCAAAGAAGGAGGAAGAGGTAGCTCTGAATGACACATCTAATGAAGGGGGAAGAGGTAGCTCGGAATGACATACCCAATGAAGAAAGAAGAGGTGGCTCTGAATGACACACCCAACGAAGGAAGAAGACGTAGCTCTGAATGGCAAATCAAGTATATGAACAAGACATAGCCCTTAATGACACACACGGTAGGGGGGGGGAGGTGACCTGTAATGACACTCACGATAAAGGGGAAGAAGTGGCGCTTAATGAACCCGATGAAGGGGAAAGAGATAGCCCTGAATGACACACTTGATGAAGGGGACAGAAATAGCCTATGTTTGTGGTGCTTACTTAATAAAGAAGAACTTTGGGTTGTAGTTCATGATCAATGATTTTGGTAAACGCAGGCAACGTAACCCTCCAACACGAACTGTGGTGTCTCACACGTCTTGGCCATCTGACAATTAATGTACCCGCCAGTCAATGAAAAAAAAGTTCCAACTTTTTTGGTCTCAGTTAAAGGTTACGAGACTAGGTCCTGACTACCAGCTTTCACTAGACACATAGCACGGCTACAGAGTCATAAAACATCACACATCTGCAGTATGTGACAAAACTACAATACCACGAGACATTCGTCCTAAAGGAGCAGTTTTTTAGGAAAGCGACAAAAATTCTTTCCAGAATCATAAAAAAACTCTTCTAAAAGTAGTCCTTTGAACGATTCTGACTCTGTCTTGAGTATGTGGTTATGGATTACTATACTGATCACAAATAATGATGATACCACACCACAGCATGTACTTGACAGTCATAATGTTACGGAACATTACGTACAGGAACGTGGACACGTAACCACTTAGAATCATGGAGTCATCACTCACAAAAACACAGCCACAAACTCAGGACGTCATGCATAACTATTGTAAAAAAACGGCTGATAGCTGCCTGTGCCAAATGTGTTTTACATCTGCACAACGCGGCAATGTTAACACTACATGTGACAATAGACAATCTGGAAACTTAGCAACAACGCAACGGTATGGGTACATCCTTACAGTAAAGTAATGCGTTATCCTTAAAGTAACGTCATTTGTCATCATCAAAGTTATCGTAACGTCATTTGTTATCGTTAAGTATCATATTTACTTGTGGGCGGTAAAACATAATTTGTTATCGATACCATTTGTTATCGTTGAAATAACGTCAACGGTTTTCGTTAAACTAAAGTCATTTGTTGTCGTTAAAATGACATACTGTGCTAACGTCATAAGACACGTTGACACCATTCATACCACGATGCTGTTTCGAGTGACGGCATACTTTCACGTAAGTTTGTATATATAGAATGGCGATATTTTAGTGTTACTAAATGTGGTGCTTTAACAATAAGTTAATGGCAACTAGTGGTGTTTAATTAATAGCACATTACGTTGCTTTATGGTAGAACATCACGTTTCTTTACTGATAAGAAATGTGGTTATAGATGTCTAGTAACGTTACTTACAAATGTTACTGTTACGTTAACTAGGAAGGTTATCATTGCAACCAGGGGCGCTTGGGTAGCCTTGTGGTTAATGTGTCGCTCGTCACGCTGAAGACCTGGGTTCGATTCCCTACATTTGTACAATGTAAGAAGCCCATTTCTTGTGTCACCCGTGATATTGGAATATTGCTAAAAGCGGCGTAAAACAATACTCACTCACTCACCATGACCTTCAAACATTACGTGACTTACAAAATATTGTTCTAAGGCTAGTGATCCAGCGAGCTTGAGGTGCCGGGATCGAGCCCACCTGTGACCGGGTGTAAAGACCTTTCAGTCATCTTTATGTGCAGACTCTTTCAGTGTTGTCACAACCCCTAGTGTACAGTACACAACCCTGTGCACTTAAACGAACCCACGAATCCGTTGGTAAATGACCAGATAGTGGCCACATGAATACGCTATATAAATATCCCTATTATTATACGTGCAAACATTCAGTTGCGGGTACAGCAACGTGCAGTAAACTGGGACAAAGTACTGTGACTATGTGAATGGGTACCTCGTAAGGATGGGACGCCTAGTGGCTGTAAGATTCGCAACGCCAGGGTGCTGAGATTGATAATACGATGTGCTGTTGAGATTGACATCCAATGATCGAGGGGAAAACTGCGCATTGAGCATGTACTAGTTGCGTGGATATGTGCGCTATATAAATATCCTATGATAATAATAATACATGTCGCGTAATATGTCCAGTCGGTTCGCCAGACCTTAGAGTATATATCCAAAAGGACTCTAACTCTAATCTGGAATGATTGGACAAGTCTAGACTCTCTCAGGCTGAGGACAGGTTGAGGACAGTGAGAATCACCGGGACCTATTTTCTGATCCCCACTGATATGATCATCTGCTGGGGAGAAGAGGACCAGATCTAATGGTTCTAATGATTGGTGTGACGACATTGTCATCGAAGATGTCCTGGGTCAAATTCGAAATGTTCATTTTTCAGCCAACATCAATACTGGTAAAACCACCTCTGTCGCTCAGAGGCATGCCTCCGCTTAGTCGACTCATGGCGTCGTGACTCCCGTTGTTTCACTAACTTGTTAGAGCAGGGCCGTGTTCAGTGAGAGTAGTGGGTGGATTTTGACTTTGACGAAAGGTCAGTACTGAGTGCTGGCAATGGCATAACATGTATGTTTTGTTGTCGGAGGTATTGGGTCACACTCCTAGCACGTGCATTACCATTTTTAAGATGGAATTTTGTTCGACACGTTGTGCAAATGTCACCAACAGCAGTGTAATAAAGTTCTCACGATAATATTGACCTGTGACTGTATGAAGCGCAGTTTGGCCAGTCATTGTGACCACCCTACATCTTTATGGACCCACCAACACGAGTATGCTGAACGACGTTGACGACAGTTAAGACTCATTGGTACGTCTCGAAACTAGATTACTTCGGCCATGGAAGTCGAAAGTGAACCCCGAATCTTTAGAAAACATGACAAGCATCCATTATTCCAGTGCTGACGTTCCTCTGAGCCAATGACGTGCGGTTGTTGGATGACACGTGGATGTTTTGCACACAAATGTTATCTGTGCGGATGATATTTGCACCATTTGGCCATATACCTTTCACCAGTCACCCCTTGCAACCGGTACCTCATCAGTGTGGTAGTTTGCAATCAGTTTCTTAATGTCATCGTAATGTCCTACATGTCCCGGACAGAGTCTATCATCGACGTTATGTTTTTGTTGGTATGGGGCCAACACTCTGCTGATGACAGATTGAGAAACATGCAGCGTTTGTGCCACAATATTTTGACGTGTGTCCACCTGCAACATGCCTGTGGCGGGCAAACGTACAACACGTTGCAAAAGTCAAATGATCAATACTGTTACTTCCCCAATGGTTAACTGACTGTGTTTAATAAAGTGTCTTTTACAATGTTGAATCTGGCAGGCCATCATTGCACACGCTGTGGGAGGTCATGTTTTCCATGAATGTCACAATATTGTGTTTGGGAGTGGGATTTCTCCTGTAATGTTCTTGTAATATAAATAACTTTCATAGCCACACATTTTTGTGTTCCTGTAGTGCCACCGCAAAAACTATATACAATGTGATATTTTTATATTTTCATGTAATCGTTGATCTAAGTCACTGGCCCATGGTTTGACAGATGTGCACGGTTCTCGGAATGGGAAGGAAGCATACAACTGTTTAACATTTACAACATTTACAGGAAAACTGTTTAAATCGCCGAGTGAGTGAGTGATTGACTGAGGAAGCAAGTGAATGAGTGAGTGTTGTCTTTATGAACATACAGACTAGTTAAGGATTCTAAACGATTATGACTTCAAGACATGTAGACTAGTAAGTACGAGACTTCTGGTTCAAGGACTTCGTCGTGTCTGAAGTCAGTAAGGTAGCTTCATATGACCCAAACGACCATCATGATTAAACTGACTAGGATTAGGATTAGATCTGAGTACTTAGGAGTATTTTATGTTTTTTATAAGGAAATATTGGTAATTAGAAAAAAGTATACACGTTTAACATAAACAATACTTTCGCAAAATCCTGATAGCTTCAACAGAAGGGCATCACCCACCATAAACAATAAAAACATGTAAAACGTTGTCAACAATTTGTCTTAGCTGGCGCACTGGATTGGGCACGTATTGTAAGCTGTAGGACAAACATATTGCGGCATGCTTTCCATGGCAAGTGCTTTTTTTTTGTATATGACTTTTCTGCGCATATTCCTAATGTGATTACAAAACATTCCACTTTGACGTCAGTACCCGAATGCCAGACCTGGTGTCACAGCTCGGTAACGGCGGTATCACATCACCATTCTCTCTGTAAAATATATATGATAAAGAAGAAATCTACATGCCTGTCACAGAATTATGTGTCTCGCAAAGAGAAATCCACACCATTCTGCGATTTTTTGGCCCGATGTTTTCGAATAAGCAGGTGCAGTGTTATTTGTTTCTCGTCACGTGATGCAAGAAGGGTTTCATTAGTGATAATGAAGATGAAGGATAGAAGGCCTGAGCTCTTTTACAAGCGGCAGCAACATCTATGGTGTGAAATATGATAATTAGACAAGGAAAAAGTACCGTCGTCTTGTAAGATGAACATTTATAGCAAGACAGGACGACGATGGGTGGTGTTACTGGTGGCTCATCACGGGGCTGTCTTGGTGCGCACAGGGGACGTGTTCAACTGGGAGAAAGGCAATTTGTAATTCCATAGACATTTGTAATGTTAAATGCATATACAACGTAAGTATAAGAGAAACAACATTTTTAGAATCAAAATTAAAACATATATATTAAATGACAGAGAGAGTGTGTGTGTGAGTGAGAGAGAGAGAGAGAGAGAGAGAGACAGAGGCAGAGAGAGATACGAGGAAAAAGGGAGAGAAAGAAAGGGGGAAGGGAGAAGTTGGGCTGGAGGGGGAGGGGGGTATAAAGGGGATGGATTGGAAATCGTTGATACCACTGAAGTTGACTATTTCTTTTGTCTTGCATTTCCTTGAATTCTCTGAACAAAATATACGCATACGAACCATCACGAACGTCATCGCGTTTGCCAAAAGTATGTCCCACTACAATAACACATTCTTGAAGACGCAGTTCACAGCCAGCCACAGGTTCAGAGTCCACCACGTCCATCAAGGTCACCACTAGAATAGAAACAAGTCACAAAACACTATTTGTCCATAACTATTTGTCCACGAACCACCATTGATTTGTCTCACAACACAACGTTGTCCTCGTCCTTGTGCCCCGATACAAGTAAGTAACGTGATTTATGTAGACTATCAGTCAGTTTGAATGACAACGCAAATCATTGCCGACATAACACAACCGTATTCTATTGCATTTACACCATAAGCGACACATCTACTATGTCTTACAGCACAGCAATGACAGGGTTCTTATACATGATTTGCACGACATTCCTGCATCAGTGTTGGCGTGTGAGATAAAAACCTATTGCACATGGACCTGTGTCGCCTGGGAAACGAGCGGATGACACGATGGAATCCAGAAATCCTGGGACAGAGTGATACACTACGGTGATGCGCCAATGGCAGTCGCGTTGTGGCGTTAGACGTGAGTAGAAGACATGGCCGACCTCGTCACATCAACAGATACTGCGTGAAACAAGCACCATGAATATATCATCTAAACTGATAGCATTTGTCATTTTGCACGACGAAAGGTATTGTAACAACTTCAGAAAATTTTTTTAAAAAATGAATATGATATTTAAGAATACCATCTCTTCCTGTCGCGTGTTCAGAGAATATGTTCCAAGTGGGTAAGTATTTGGTGACAGGTAAGTCCGGTTCTTCATCAAATATAAAATGTCAACGCCAGAACATAAATTGTTTCGATTATAACAGATTTCATTGGGCGTAAAAGACAAATGGTTAAAAGAAGTTGAAAATTACAGGAATGAATCCTGCCCTTCTCGATTATAACAGATTTCATTGGGCGTAAAAGACAAATGTTTAAAAGTAGATGAAACTTACATGAATGAATCTTGATTATCACTGATGACATAACGTGTTCGAAAAAGTTTCAGCATGTCCTTCCATGCAGGTAGCAAAAGTCACTCACACAGTTTAAAACTTATCCCAAATTTGAAAATTTGTGAAAAATATATCTTTATTTCGCTGACCACTGAGTGATAACAAGTACGTGAACCAAGTGGCTTAAGAAAGAGACACATTTATAGTGGTGCTGGAAGACAACCCACGTGTTTAAGCAATGAAGGGGTTTTATCGTATCCTAGCGACATACAGGTATAGCGATCACATGTCGTCAAGGTTGCACGTGTGGCAGGGGAAAACTGCTGACGAGGCATAAAACAGAATTCGTACTTGACCTATTTTTTTCAGCCCATCTTTGGTTACCAACGTGTAAACAAATGCAAATATATATAGACGACGGGTTCTGTTTGCCTATATTGAAAAAAAATATGCATAAAAACAATAAGACAATTCTTCTACTAAAACCATATGAAGTTGATGAGGAAACGTGTCATATTCCTTCACGTGCTCTTTAAAGGAAAAATATTCAGCATCAGTCAGGTAAAGGAGATTGTCGTGTGTGGGACTTTTTATATTGCAAAGCTTCTTACCAGAAAAGGTCTTTGGAACATAAGAATTTCAAGGTCAAAAGACGAAATACAAGCTAAAGGTTTTTAAATATTTTCGTATTCAATTCCCTCACAAAAGCCATTAACGTTATAAGGCATTTTTTACCTTTCCTACACAATACGACGAGACAAAGGGAAGACCGTTTACGTTTTTACATCTTTCAAGTAAGTTTGTATGAAGGTTTTGACAGCTGTGCGTCTGAGCGTACAAGGCGGATGGACATGTATTTCTTGTTGACAAAGAGATACTACAAGAGCAATGTACCATGTATGTCTTATTGATGATGAGACTCTACAAGTGCAATATACCCTGATGTACGCTGATGACCAAGTGATGGAGATTGGGAAATGTTCGTAAGGGAAGAGACATGGGCCGGCGTTTACGTTAACACTTTGCAGATATAGGTTACATGCTCTTTCACAGCCCACCAACGGACGCGGTTATTTTTCTTAACACTCGGTTTGTTTTCCCCCTCGGCAGCGAGGATTCCCCAAATTGCCCATCACAGCCAATAAAACATGCTGGCATTGTAATATAAATACACCACAATGTCCCTACTCCAGGGTCGACAACAAAGAAAGATCCCAAAATTAGATTCTTTTCCTGGATGTGATCTTTGTACGAAGTTCTGTTTGTGCCTTCAGGTTATTATGAATATTACACACGTGTATGTGCACATGGACGGTCGTTTGCATGTTGGACAACAATCACATTAGTTTAAAAAAAACGCCACATCAGTATTCTTTTGATATACATATGCATGCGTAAAATCGTTTACATCAGTTTTATATAGAAGTGATCTTTCTGTTGGGGTATTTGATTGAACTTCAATTGCGTAAGTTAAGCGAAAAAAACAATCTCAAATTTTTGCCGTAAAACGGTTGTTGTATATTCATGAAACGGAACTGGTCAAATGCTCTCAAGGGTAAATTTGCTTTGAAAAAACGTGATTTTAAAAACACCTTTTTATTGAACTTCTTCTTGCATTCCAAGTTTATAACTGGAATCGTAAACAGAAAAATGGCTGTATAATTATTAACCGTTTATTAATATAAAATGTCATGTTTCGGAAAACGAATTGTTTGCTTTAAATATTTGCATTGACGACTTGAAAGAAAACAATGAGTACGCTCGCATGGCACATCTGCGATTCCGTACTTTTTCTACATTATCTGTGTCGTCTGCCCAAGAAAAGACAATGTCAGCCATCTTGAAAGAATGCAGCGCCACCTGGGACAGATCAAGTCAAGTAACGCCATCTAGTGGTATTTGACGAGGGCTCACACATACAGATATAGCATTCAAGATGCCAGGCTCGGGGAAGGTGTTCTCAATTGACGCAGGAAGATAGAGTTTCAAAGAATGCCCGTGTTCAAGATGTCCCTGCTCTGATAAAACGCGTGCCTTTTCCTGAAATGTCAGACGTCGCTCACCTTCCTGAATGTCAGAGTTCAATAAAAGCTTGTATGTATCTCATCTCGATCCCCTTTGACCCTTCTCCTCGTTGTGTTGCTGAAGAAGTTGCGCGCTCGGTTCAATGTGTGAGACGTGTTGCAGTTTAAACAAAGTGATGCCAACTGCTGCTAAAAGGCACATTGAAAGACGATGCCTGCAAGGTGTGCAGTAGTACTATCATGCAAGATGTGTCTTTTAAAAAAAGCAACATTAAATGTAATTTTTTACTACTCGGAAAAAGCAAGACGCTCTCGGCTCGTACAGGTGCTTGGAGGAGTGGGTGTCTGCCATGATGACCCGCATCTGGTGTTTTCGTCATTCGAAACTTCTGTGGCCACCTCTACGAATAGCTGAAGGAAACTGCGAAATTCTGACACTGAATGTATTCGTGTATCTGACCAATTCTTATGCACGTCTTGGAAAAGGACCGACACAAATTAAACTCTACAAGAAGTTCGTCTCCGTGGTACTTACTACATGAGGTCACGTGGTTTCCTGTAATGCAATATTATAGTAACTTGAAATCTATTGCTTAACATCTCCACAGCTTAAGTTGATAGATTAAAATGGTCCATACTAATATTGTGTGGGTTTCGTTTTAGGCCGCTATTACTGGATCCACATTTTATGCCCACCAGGATTAAGCGTCATCGGCGTGACGAGCGAACATATCACTTCAACATTATCAAAAGCAACTCCAATTTAACGAATTTAACGAATTATAGCATTACATAGAACACATTATAAAGTATTACTGAATTCAGACGGTGTTGAGTATTCGGGCAATCGACATTCGTATGCTCAGTTAGTTTAATTAGTTATATATCAAACTGGACGGCCACCGCCATTCACAGGTTACACTCTACGCACGTAGTGAATGGGATGCCAAACATGGCGGTTGCACGTCTATTGATACATTTGGCAGTTCATTGTTACAGTATAAGTGAGTGAGTTTACGCCCCTCTCAGCAATATTCCAGCTATATGGCGGCGCTCTGTAAATAGTCGAGTCGGAACCAGACAATCCAGCAATCTACAGCTTGAGCATCGGCCTGCGCAATTGGGAACCGATGACATCTGTCAACCAAGTCAGCGAGCCTGACCACCCGATCCCGTTAGTCGCCTCTTACGACAAGTATGGGCATCTGAAGACCAATTCTAACCAGGATCTTCACGGGTACATTGTTACAGTATGTTAGGTTTAACGCAGCTTTGAACTGCATTATAGTTACATCACGCCATGTCAGATTGGCGTTGAAGGACAGCCCGAAGTAATGTCTCAGACGTTTACCTCTGGTAACCTAGCAACATAACCGGGATTAGAATACAAAGGTTTCGGTCTTGCCCAAGGGACGCAACTCTGCCCAACGAATGTGATGCCTCCGATGACAAGTAGGCCACACGAGCTCCCCCATAGACACTCTTGAACATTCACTGTACAGTAAGGCGTTCATTGAACACGAAACATTTTCGCAGAAAAGAAATTATAATTGATGTCAAATAGTTTGATGCGAACACTGGTTTAATGTCCTGAATTGCCAAAGGTTAAACACCCGAAAGTTTGATATTGTTCATGTTTTTACTTTCTATTAAAGTTTGCAAAATTATCATCATTCACGTCATTCAGCCCCAGGCTTTGTAACCGCTTGTAACCGTTGGCCAAAAAAGGCCCATTAGCTTCCTTCAACTTTATGGCGACACATATGAAATCTTCTAACATGTCTAAAATATGTATATTTCAAGCACATTTAGAAAATAACTGTTCCTCAAATAAAAATAATCTCTCCCGATTACCACACATATAAACATGAAGACCAATCCTCTGAAAGCAGCGGTATCGGCCTCTTGAAAAGGTCAGCATGTCTGTATCGTGGAACCAGGTTATGACGTCACTAAGATGTCGGTTATAATCGGCGTGCTATTCCCCAACCAACAACCTTCAGGCGGACGACATTTAAATGTTATCTGTAAGTTATTCTTTCAGGAAACACATTTCTTGGATAACCTGCCGGTGGAATATTTGTTTTTGATCTTTCAAACATTTCGATGACAGACGTAACCTTTCATTAAATGTCAACTGATAGCGTTCGACGTCAAAGCTACAAGCAGCTGTATGTATGCACGATGATCTTCCGTTTGTAAACTTGCCGTTTTTAATATCCTGACAGAAAGATCCCGCCACGCTATACCGACCAGAACAACATCACGCTAACCTGAAACCAATCTCAGTGCGTTTGATTTTGTCTATCACCGTGTGTAGAATGCATGTAATGCGCGTAACTGATAAAAAACGCCAGTGTAAAAAAGTTAATTACACCATACGGGCTGGGACTGGATCCTGTCTGTAGCTGATATAATGTGTATTTGATGTGCAGGAACATAGTATTTCGTGGCTAGTTTTCATCTATTTCCAGATATATGCATGATATGTCATTCATCATCTTTGCTTCTGATATCATACACAGAGGGCCCCTGTTAATCCGGACACCGTCAAAACTGCAACCAATCAGGACTGTAAATGACTAGTTTATCCTGTCTAGATAGCCATTGTATAGCTGGAATATCCCTGAATATGGTATTAAAAGACAATCAGACGAATACATGTACTTGTGTTCATAAGGCACCATAACGACCATAACGGATTAACGAGGCTGTAATACACACAGGCGGATCCAGAGAGAGAGAGAGAGGGGGGGTGGGGGGTGGGGGGGTGTTTGTTGCAGGGTGCGCCCCCTCCCCCCTTTGACCTGAAAGTTTATTAAATGACCATAGAAACTCTCGTGAAAATGAAGTGTGCACCCCCTCTTTCTCAAAAGTGCGCGCACACGCACACGCACGCGCACGCACACAAACAAACACACACGCACACACCTTTCTCAAAAAGCTGTACCCGCCCCTGCTATATACGATAAAACGGGAAGTTCTTGTGAAATCGAGATCGGAGACCTGATGGAGGCGATCAACTGAGCAACGTCTCTTCTTATGTAGGTTGCGTCCCTTGGGAATGCCAGGATCCGATGAACGAATACCTGATTTGGCATGACTCCTGCTAGTTTCTGGGCCTTCTGTCCTGTTCAATGGATGAGCACATGCTGCACGTGGTGTCTCATCAGCACAGGCAGGTGACTTGGTTCAAAAATATTCGGTGCACCCAATGTTATGGGTACCCAATAGGGTGACGGTTATATTTCCAGCACCCCACAGGCAACTTGAGTTGTGAAATCTCCATGTACCTGCATAATACTATGAAAATGAGTGTCGTCTGATCCACCGACCAGGTTTATCATGGTGTTCTTTGAAATAGACAACTAGCAGGGAAAAGGCGGAATTAAATGCATGTTTTCTGGAAGAGTATTGGTGTTGTTGTACGTTTTCGGGTTTTATACACTGAATAAATATCCACTTATCTCGAAATTCCTCGCACCATTGTGTGACAAGTGCTGAGGAAGCATTTGGATTCAAAACCAAGGTCAAGGTGGCCCTAGTAGTTACGTGAGTGAGCTGGGTTTTACGCCCCTTTAGGCACTATTCCAGCAACATCATAGCGGAGAACAGCAGGTATGGGCTTCATACATTGTCCCTACATGGAGAATTGAACTCGGGCCTCCGGCGTGACGAGCGGACGTTTTAGAAACCAAATTGCCCCCTCC
>VKKT01000748.1:120467-137497 GCA_008038995.1 Haliotis laevigata
CCCTAAAGTTGTTAAGAGACACAACTCTTTAGCAAAGCAGACTGCCGTACCTTTTCACCCACCCATGCTAAGTGAGGAATCCAATGTCACTAAGAAGAACCGTTACACTAGATACCCGTAAAGATTCGGGTAAGAACTTATCTTCAGTAACCCATGCTTGTCGTAAAAGGCTACTAACGGGATCGAGTGGTCAGACTCGATGAGTTGGTTGACACATGTCATCATATCCCAGTTGTGTAGATCGATGCTCATGCCGTCGATCACTGGATTGTCTGGTCCAGACTCAAGTATTTACAAACCGCCGCCATATAGCTGGAATATTGATGAGTGCGGCGTAAAACAAGAAACCAACCAACCAGGTGGACAACCCAGGTGACTATGCATGCATCTGGGTGACACTGTGTGTGACACAACAGTGAATGCGATAACGTCCATTTAAGTATGAGGGATATGTAGATGTGGAAATGGGGGAATCACTATATTTCTAGACATCAAACGTAGTGAGGGTCAATTTTATTTAAGTTAAAACTTTATCGCACGATTCACAAATAAGCCAGTTGCTATGAAACGAGATACCAGATCTATAGCTTCCTTGTTGATTTCAATAGGGTTAAGCACATACAACATTAACACGTTTTCGAATTTATAGGACAGGGTAAGTGACTATGGCAGAGCCCCTTTAACGTCATCAATACCAGATCATACCACTCATACTCGCAACCCCAATACATTGAACTGACACATACCCTTTGGTAACTATTTGAAAAGGGTTACAGCTGCATAAAAGGGAGTGTTGCAATTACACACGTGGTGATTTCTTGTTACTCCCTCTTGATCATGTGACTGTACAGTGAGTGAGCCTTTAGCACTTTAAGATGGGGGTAGCCGGTGTGAAATTGGTCGTGTAAACGCTTAGCCCGGGTGGGAGCGAATTACATGGAACAAGTCAGGGTTGACCCGATAAAGTGTACTCTTTCAACAAAAGGTCAAGGTTGATGAATGACCTTGAACCTGCTGCTAACTCATCACGATACAAATCTGACTATACGTGACATGTGACAGGTATTTTACAACCGGGGTAGATATCAACAAATGATCTTTTCTGGGTTGGGGTGGGCAGAGGGGCAGGGGTTGAGGTGTTTTGCCCCTCGGCAGGGGTGTATATAGCGATCCGCTGTGGGATAACATAACAGCTGTAACGGGTTTGTTTCCACGTTGAGACATCGTCAACTAGGATCTACAGTTGTGTGGTGGCATTGTTAGCCGTGATGGACAGACTTAGGAAAGATAACATTTACAACAGCATCGCGAGGGTAGGACATTTCACACCCGACTGGCGAAGAAGTCCCAGACAAAGGAGAAGGGTAGTGTTACTTTATCTTCTAACTGTAACCCTGGTATGATGGACTGCGATGAACCCTCATTAATATAACAGCAACTTGGATTACTGCAAGGATTGGTGCTACATCGCCGTGTATTCAACTTGTAGTGTTGTATTTCATGCTAGTGTACTTCTTGCTGTTGGTGATTATGATTTCTGAGCTTTAGCTATAAGTCTTAATTCCGACTGCAACAAGGACTCACGCAGAAAGGTTTCAAGAATTGCTGTACGAACAGTTGATTTATGACATATGTGTTGTGTTTTAACACAGAAGATAAGTTCAGGAGATAAAATAATTTATGATTTAATTTTGAATAGTGCTTCATTAAGATTCTTGTCTTATCAATGTTCAGTAATCTTTGACCAGATCATTGCATACAGCCACATACGTTTTCCCACCCGTGAAGGTCCGGGTTAGAATATTGATCTTCAGYAACCCATGCATGTCGTAAGAGGCGACTAACGGGATCGGGTGGTCAGGCTCGCTGACTTGGTTGACACATGCCATCGGTTCCCAATTGCGGAGATCGATGATCATGCTGTTGATCACTGGATTGTCTGGTCCACATCGATTATTTACAGACTGCCGCCATATAGCTGGAATATTGCTGAGAGGGGCGTAAAACTAAACTCACTCACTCACATACGTTTTCCTGTAATTTGGGCTAAGGGTGGAATCGTCCTTATGCATTGCTCTGTATACATGTAGTTGCCATATGGCTTTAATTGTAAGTGCAGCCACGACTGAGGATAGTTCTGAATGAATCTGTCCGTGCGTGTGTGTGTGCCTATGTATACTGGAAGGAATTGGGGTTTAGTATGTCCAGAATATTGTTTCGCTCACTGCTTGACTGCAAACATTTCAGTTTATTGATCCACAAACATTTTTGTATATTTTCACTGAATAAGAAAAAGCACCGAAGATAAAACAGAATATCAAACGGTCAACAACAGGCTTCTTTAACTTCCGTGACCTTGATCACTCAGCGTCTCAAAAAACCTCATTCTCATCACAGCAACTGAAAGGTCCCACCTGCCGACATAAAGAACAGTCGATACAAGGTCCTGTTTCATGTTATTTGCTGTAGGGGGAACATTCCCACATCAAACATACATCGTCTCTTTCATTCCATGACGTAAGATACAACATGCATTGTTAATTGCTATTATTCCCTTTGAGCCAAGATTCGGTTCCTTTGGTCACCGATACCTACCAACAGCACATGTCGCGGCTGGCAGATTGCCACGAAAATCTCGTGCATTGTGCGCCGCCACGGCGGTAGAGCGAGCGTCACGTCCTTGCCACCTTTGTATTCTGCGCAGTGTGAATGGCGCATGACGGTGAACCGCGTAGCCGCATAACGCCGTCGTGCGACGTTGCTTCTATTTCACGCGCTACCTATATCTCAGATATTTCTGTCATCTTCAGCGACAATGGCATTCGACTGGAGGTCAGTCGCCTTTCCTTGTCACCATAACACTGTGTTTACACTGTGTACTATTGTCCTACTGAGGTCTGGTTCACGAGTGTGTTGTCTACAGGATGAATCTCTTTGCGTTATAGTGAGTGAAATGGGCTTTACACATTGAACCCATGTGGGGAATCGTACCCGGGCCTTCAGCGTGACAGGGGAACGCTTTAACCACTGGGCTACCCTCACGCCCCCTTTGCGTTATATACTATTCACACTTTGCTAAGAATCAAATCATGGATTCAACAGAAAACTATGATGTGGGGTCAAATTTGGTTTGAATATCTAAGCTTATTGTAAGCATGGAGCCAAGGTTTCAGTATGTCACTGCATCTTGTGGATCCTATGCCTGCTATTGACAGGTGTTGTGTCCTTGTCAATGACTTGTTCCATGATTTGCAAAATGGTTGATTGATGCCATGAAAACCATTTTCATAGTTCTTATGTATCAAGTGCAAAAAGTTAGATTAAATTGACAGTTTGCATAAAAGGGGTCACTATTTTATTATTTATCCAGTTTTGAATGGATACAATTTCCAATTATAAATCTACGTTTAAGTAAAGTTGTGAATTCTTGTGATCCTTAGCAAAGTGTGAGTAGTATAATAGCGTCAGTTTACCGAGAATAGTCTCGTAATGACTACTATGCTTAACATGATATATATATATATAAACAGAAGAACTTGGTCGTATTTCAGGTATATAACGGCCTTTTGACATGGAGTGAAGACGCTTATCACACCCACGAACACAGGCATAGATCTGTAAAATTCACATCCTAAACACGTGCCTATTCTGGGACTTGTTTTAAAACAGTAATCAGCTTCCGTTCTCCACAAACCTACACAAACATACTTCAACACAAGCACCCAAGTATGATAAATGGCCAATCATCAAATAACGAACATATACACTGATTTAGTTCCGTCAACGGTTCCGATATCCTCTGAGACGGGGGTGGTGGGGTAGCCTAGTGGTTAAAGCGTTCGTTCGTCACGCTGGTTCGATTCCCCGCATGGGTTCAATGTGTGAAGCCCATTTCTGGTGTCCCCGTCGAGGTATTGCTGGAATATTGCTAAAAGCTGCCTAAAATTCAACTTACTCACTCACTCTGAGGCGGTTTAGTATCCTAGAATATCTGTCCGTCGGGAGCAAACCCGAACTCATGTTTCTTCAAGTCTACAGTTCATTCTTTTAGAGCATGCTACGACTTAACCGCAATGCTTAGCAAAGTGGCGTTAAATCCCAAGTAAACAATAAATCTGAAGGTACCCTCAAATTACTCGGACGTTGAGGTGACTGAGTGGTTGAAAGCTGCCCCCACCCCACCCAGCTATACAACTCCATCACAACACTAATACCAGGAATAGATACTGGTTTCAGATCATCACAGAACTGCTGGCGGTGTTCCTCAAGCAATTATCAATCCAGTGTTTGACCTGCGCCGTTGAGGAACAAAGTAAAACAGGCTCTCTCTATCTTAGTCTGAGCAGTTCCATGGTGATTTAATAAGCAGGGACGGAATGCTTTTGTTTAGACTTTGGATCGTCTACTTCTCGGTTGCTATTGATTTAATGCTTTTACAAAAAAAGAAAGATATTGGTTTGTTCTCCATGATCAAAAGCCAGTGTGGATTTTATCGCTAATAGGTTCAGTAAAACATGGTTGAACATTTAAATAATGAATTTGAAAATTCTAACGTAAACTGAATTTATTGCCTTCAGTATACATATAGATTTCACATCTATACATAGCGTTTTGAAGTAGGCGGATTGTATACGACCTAAACACTTTCGACATCATCCAGAATAGATTTTAAATTGTTTTTCCAACTCCCATCGGTCAGATAAAACGGATGTTCTTTTAACATTTAATTGTTCAGTTCTTAATATATACATAAGCAAGTCTAATCATGAACAAAAACGTTCAAGTACAATGTGTGATTGGGTGGCATGTTATTACATACAGGTAGGCAGAAAGAAATTAGCAGTGTAGTTTTACCACTGCAACGGTGTTTTACACAGACCGGGACATGTGTACAAGGCCTCCGTCAGTTGGTGTGGGTCCGGTTACATTCACAAGCCTAGTACACAACAACTGCTGACGTCACGAGAACAGGTGTACATGATTATGGTGCGTAATGGCGTCAAAACGAACACAGATCGCTTCCAAACGAAACAAAGCTCGTTCAGCAGAACCAGGACGGGAACAAATATATCATAGCCCCAGGTTTGCAGAGGTTTTCTGTCAACACCGAACGCGCAACACTCGCGTGAAAATCCGTTGCAGGAATGGGAAGTAAGATCGGAGGGGCAACAAAACCTGTTCCCTGACAGGGCGATCCTTCACTCAACCGACATCAACGCGGGAGAAGAGATGTTCGTGCCAAACATAACAAATAATGTCGTCATTTTCACATAGACCAATTTGTCAAACTGATTCAATCATTAAGAACAGACCGGTGAATACATTAATAGTATCCCGTTATACATGGTGCTATATATGTACCCTCGCTTTGTACTCTCGAACACTGACACAGATTGACTTTCAGGTTACCTTTGTGAAGGTGTGTATTTCAAGAATACATCACCGCTTGGAAAATAATATGAATTTCCCAATAATGGAACCGAGATCAGTCGCGTCTATGATACGTGAAGTCACGGGGTGCATCTTTGTCCGACACTGACGTCACCGCACAGGACGGCATGTGTTTCAATAATGTCTACAATTCCACGAGAATATATTGTGTAAACTACACACATTCCTGGTACGATGAAGAATGCCCTGTACAGACCCAACAGGGCTTGCACCAACGTGTTTGGAAGTCAATTATACTGGGAATTAGGATGAGATAGAACGTCATTGGGAAGTGGCATGCCTTTTTCCGACATACACAGCCTGTTTTGATGTAAACAACTGTAAATTATCTTTTCATACAGCAGTTCGGTTGAGCCATTACATTATAGGTGTAAAATGTAATTTACTGTAAACTGTAAAGACCCGCCCCATGGTATATGGTTTGTATGCATCTTTATGTGCAAGACATACTTGTCGGAAATTGTAACGACCTGTATTAGTGGTTATATCATATTTTTTGTTTTACCCCTTTCCCATCAAGTTGGTCAGTGTATGTACACCGGCCTCTGTCAGGATTCCTTTGTACATACGAACTGTCAACTGCCTTCTCACAACCAGATAACTTTCAGATGTATGTATAAAACCATACAAAACATACAACACTATCGGAAGTTTCCTATACCATTCCAATTAACATCTTCCAGAACCAACTGACCACTGCAATAACCAATGATGTCCTTGTTAGCCAACATCACGTGCTCTAACCAATAGAGCCTAGTTAGCCAATTAACCACGTTCACAAACCAATGATATCCTTGTCAGTCAACTCAACACGTGCCCAAACCAATGATATTCTTGTTAGCCAACAGATCACATGCAATAACCAGTGATATCCTTGTTAGCCATTTGGCTATATACACTAACCAAAGATATCCTTGTTAGCCAGTTTACCGCGTCAAACCAATTATATTCTTGTTAGCCAACAGATCACGTACTCAGACCAATGATATCTTTGTTAGCAAATGACCACATGCACTAGCCAATGATATCCTTGTTAGCCAACTGACCATGCACAAACCAACAATATCCTTGTTACCCAACTGACCACGTGCACTGCTTTTCAACTTAGTTATACCATAACAGCGCTATCCACAAACCAGAAAGATGTTAGTGCACATGTACCAATAGCTTCCCTCATTACCACAGCCTGTCTTCAATAGACGTCTTCATCTTCAATATTCACCTCTGTACCTCGCACGTGTCCATCACCACTACTATGCCCTTCACATTATCACGGTTACACCTTGAAGGTTTCAGCGGCCCATTTTCACGACTATCAGGCAAAAAGAATGCCAGCCTTGACAAGGAAAGACAACTCTTTCCTTAAAATCCGGACATCATTGTCGTTCATAGAAATAATATTGATTAAAGCTTTTACCTTACCAAACCATTAGGTGTTGATTGGTCTATAATCGTCCTTCCTCGTGTCTTCATTGACAAGGTGAAGAGAAACATTTTTAAAAGTTTACATTGCCTTATACAAGTAACGATTCTGCCTTAAGATCGCCTTGTAGATAGCCCAAGACTCTCCCAAGCTCTGTTTATTCAGTAAGCATTGTGAGAGGGGACATGTTTGGGAGTTTCGAGTCCAAATTGTTATCTTGATCGAACCTTGCGTTCCACAACAATGTTACTGGGCGACGGCTGTGCGTGTTGTGATATGATTTGGAAACATGACTGTGAGAAACATACTGATGACACCATGATATCACCGTGAGACAGCGCCACCTAGGGTCACGTGGAAGCCTTGTCACAGAGCAATATTGATGGTTCTCTTTACCTGTCGGGTGAAGCCTTCATCTGAGGGGCTTACTTGACACGAAAAATCATTGGCGGTCTTGGTTTACGGATGTTTATCAGACTGCATTGCAGCTACTCTGTTTACAACCCACATTAAGAAGGGCCACTCTGGGGCTGAACAAGGAATATCTGAAAAACGGCAGAACAGTTTGCTCTGTTAGGAATAGGTTAAAATGGTGGAATTAATTGGGGATATTGATATAATAATCAATGTGTTAGTTGTGTTCGATGCTGCCCCTGTAACGAGCAAATATCCGTGTGTGTGTGTGTGTGTGTGTGTGTGTTTATATAACAACAGTAAATCTCTGAAATAAAGTTATCTTATTTCAAAATTATATAACTTTGTGAACGAAGGTCGGCTCGCACTAATTACCCTTCTTGTATTGCTAGCACCATACTCGTGTTCGTGGGTAACCTAGTGGATAAAGCGGGTTTGAGTACATGGGTACAATGTGCGAAGCCCATTTCTGTGATATGGCTGGAATATTGCTAAAAGCGGCGTAAAACCATACTCACACACTCGTGGGTTTCAACAAAGACCTGCAACGTATACATCAAGCTGACTGGCCGTGGTACACATCGAATACTGCTTAAACTGGCGTTAAACCCAACTCTCTGTAAGATGGATTAGCTGGTCCGGTTCGGTGATTTAATTTGATTTTGTGAAAACGTACAGCGGGACACATTTTTCGTATTGTCAATACGCTGAAACACGCATATCCTTAGCTGCTAGATCACGCTGGGGTGGTGGGCCTAGTAGTTAAGGCGTTGACTCGTCACGCCGAAAACCCGGGTTCGATTCCCCATATGTGTACAATGTGTGAAGCCCATTTCTGGTGTTCCCCGCCTTGATGTTGCTGAAATATTTCTAAAAGTGGCTTAAAGCTTAACCCCCTCACTCACTCACTAGATCACGCTGATCCCAGGTTCGAATCCCAGGCCACCATCCTTCATCTGTCAGCAGCACACCTATCTCATTCTACTAACCAAAGCGAAATTATTACCAACAACGTACAATACTTAAAAAGTTTGTTCCCACATTAATCAGGCACACGGTGGTGAACTAAAGTGCTTCTTTAGGCGGAGTTAGCCCCCTTTACAATGTTGTCTTCCTGAACACGGGCCTTTGAAGAAGGCCACATATATATCGGAAGCCACATAAAGATTCAGGATAGCCAGTAAATTCACGTTTTGTGTGGCACCGTCTTTGAAATGGTCCTCCGCGGAGCATCCCGTTACAAATCACACATGCTTGAGACTTCCTCACGGACGAAGCCTCATCTTCCAGCAATAAGAAACGTCGAAACATGGCTCTGGTTAATTCGTTCGGGGAACTTGGATCTGCTTTACGTTCCCCTCTGCATGACATACGACGTGTCGTATATTGTTTTAGTTCGCCCAGGAGACAACTTGAAATCGTAAAAAGGAAACAATTTGTCACTAAATTGTAAATGAACAAAGAAATGCCCGACTGAAATGAACTAGTCAAGACAAGATTCTGGCCACATACATCTCCCGGGGCGAGATGGTGTCTCATGTTGTTTTACAGTTCAAGACGTCAAGGAGAAAAACAGCCACAACATACTAACAAAGTCAATCTCAAGGAATGACAGTGGGAAAACATCACGTTGGGAATGAATCAATTAACAAGACGTTTTTACTTACACACGTCGAGGGATGTCTTCCATCTTGGTGGCACTTGTGGCGCAGATACAAATATATACTTGTTCTGTTGGCAAGGTCAAGGTCGGCAGTGAAATTTATTGTCGTGTATCGCTGTATATGGAAAGACATAAATATCTGAATGGAAAGGAATTATCTAGGCAAGGAAAAACAGAAGTAACTAACAGTAAAACATGGTTATAACGAACCCCACGTCAACTATCAGGCGGTCTGTAAATGAAGATAAAAGACTTCGAGAACATCTTTCCTTTTATATAATTATAAACCATGTATGCTTAAAAGAGCTGTTAATGACAGTTACAATTCAGCATGTGCTGGAGATCGTGGACTTATTTTTACCCGAGTTCATATGATATTTTGGTAAGAGAAGCAAATTATCTTCGACAACATGTGAATATATATCTTTTTACATAAAACTCGGATGTCACTATCCGATCAAAACATATTACAGAATTAAGTCAAAAGATACTTATAAAGATACTTTCATTCATTTACAACGTTAACATCAAAACAACATGCGAGTTTTAAATTTAAATTTTTCCAAAATATTTTTTTTCATTTTTTTCATCCTTGGCATATATTCAAAACAACTGCATGTTTAATTTGGTGAAATCCCTTGTCAGAAAGTGCCCACAGTGCGGAGAGTTTCTGGACTTTTGTGAGTCCAGAATTAAATTGTGACGTRTTCAGTCTACTTGCTGAACAATATCTGTTGTCATTGCTTATAAAATTCGAGCAAGAAAGAAGATGGTCGATATCTTGGAAGCCATTTTTCAATAGTCAGACCTTAAATCGACAGTGATACATTCATGAACAAGCAATTGCAGTGCTGTCAGAGTCGTGCTTTGAGCCGACAATAAGACGATTTCCATAATTTTGGAAATGTTTTTCTCGCTTATAAACATTGGAACAAAACAAATTGGACCTCGGAGCTGATTTTACCACGGTTGATTTTCATTTGAAAATATCTTAGTGAACGATGTCATATAAAAAAATTAGCTGTACTAGTCAACAAAGAAAACAACATGTGTCTGGCGTCTGATATATCATATTTGAAAATCACCAAATTCTTCGCCACAAATTGACAACATTTGTATGGAAGAGGTCATTTTGGTAGGAAATTCATGTATTACCCCGGAGTTCACAGAACGAAAACATGTTTACCTGAATTAACCAGATTAAGTTTTACAACAAACTGTTGCACGAATGGGTGAAGTGTGCAGAGAGATAATGAAATCTAATAGCAGTTCAATTACTCATAACTTACATAAACTGATTGTTTGTTTGTTGTTTAACAGTATCAGCAATATTCCAGCTATATGGCGGGGGTCTGGACCAGGCAATCCAGTGATCAACAGTATGAGCATCGCACAACGCATCTTGGATACGATGACGCCTCCACCACGTTGACCAGCCGATCATTTTTGTCACGGCTTAATTACTACAAGCTTGAGTAAGATACTCGGCATATTTCCCCCCACAATATATTTTTATTTCTTCAAATGGTTAACAAGGTCCGTTGTTGCAACAACTCCCAAGCATCTTTTAACAGGAACCCTTTACCATTGGACCTTGTTTCTCCAAAAGAATAACTGCCCTCACTTGTGAAGGTATCTCACGGCCTTGATTTTTTGTTTAAAACTATGGAACTTATGTTTTCTGACAGTACCTAAATTGCATATGAATTGCCTCACCAAGAAATTATGTTTTCGTTTTTGCATACATAAACCAAAAAATAAGCCCCGCCCACTAACAGATCAAGGTTTACTGATTGGCTGACAACACCATGGCCGAGACTTATGTTGCGCCATAGCGCTGGAGAATCTGACTTATTTCTGATTGTTGTGTACAGATTGTCTGTTGATGATAAGATAAGCAGTCAATGAAATAATAATTGCTGATGTATTTATTTATATGAATGAAATTTATAGAGTTCTTGACGCAAAAACCGGTGTGCACACTTCGACAAAGTCGAAATCAGTTTAAACGATTTAGACCAAGTAAGCTCAACGACTAAACGGGTTTTATAGAAAAAACTACGCTTTTCTCGAACTACGTTTGAATACGGACTTCGAGCCTCGACCAGATGGTGTATATCGGTGTTTATTTGTTGTTTGACAGTCTCCCCGCAGAAACCCGAGTCTGCCATCATCACCGCGAGCAAGTACAGTTTTATTGCACAGCTATTGCATATAAACTAGTTCACAGTACTTAGCTCTGTTTA
This sequence comes from Haliotis laevigata, assembly GCA_008038995.1. NCBI lineage: Eukaryota > Metazoa > Mollusca > Gastropoda > Lepetellida > Haliotidae > Haliotis > Haliotis laevigata. Next base: position 131,665 of record VKKT01000748.1, read on the forward strand.
TATAACTTGTATACGTATTTAAGGCATTTATGTTTATTATTTTGAAAACAAAAACTGTTCTTTCATGAATTTACGACGCACCCACCTCCTAGAAGTGATAATATGTTTATTGAACGCCAGTGCATATAAACCTGTTTTTCAGGACCAAAATGCATGTTTAACCTTTTACCCAAAGAAAAGCCTACACACCTTTATTAAAAAGAATACTTTCAAGAATTTTGAACGATGTTTACGAAAAAAACGACTAAAGGAACGAACATTTTAGTATCGAGCGGACAGACTGTGTAACCGTTAGGGGTTTGTTTGCACCGAGAAATTGTTCCCGTTTTGTTTAACAACTACCTTAATTGTAGTGCTCATGCGTCAGTTATCCGGAACTAAAGCCCGTGTGTTTGACGTGGGCATATTGGCGTTAAACAGTGGCGGTAGACAAGGCGGTGTTTCCGTTTCACAACTCAATATCTGTGTTACTATTCTGGTTGAAGATGACGGATCGGACCGGGATAGATTGATGATGCTACTGAAGTTCATCTGTCCACGACTACACGGATGATGGCTACAGCAGCTCGAAGACGCCAAAGCAACAATGCACTTTTCCACAATGTACCGTGCTTACCTCAATTGAGGTAACGCGGTTTCAATTTCGCGGATCGCGTTTTTCACGAAGCCTGTTTCTATTCAAGTTATATGGCAGCTGTCAGTGTCCTGATCAGGCAGTCCGGGGATCAACATCATGAGCATCGTTCCACGTAATCCCGTTAGTCGCTTCTTCGGACAAGCGTTGGTTGCTGAAGACCCATTATCCCAGATCTTCACGGGTTTATTTTTCACCAAGTCAGCGTTTAAAGCGGTTTGAAGCTAATTCGATAAGGATTCACCCTGATTAATATAAGTTTCTAGGTTTGCCAGCACCGTCTCTCTGCTCTGTGGATGTAAACGTGTACGACATGCATCACTTCGGGATTTCCTCCCACATTAACCAGACACGCCTTTCTATAACTGAAATGCTGTTCAAAGTGGCGGTTAACAAACCCACTCACTTCTTTTTAAGCCCTTCTGTTTGGTACCAGTGTAGCAGTTTCACCTGGGAGGGAGGGTGTTTTAGTTTTACGCCGCTTTCAGCAATATTTAAGCACAGTCAAGGCAACAGATTATACAAATACTTATGATATGATGTATTTTGTTCCCATTTGGCATCTTGCATGAGAGCGGAAGCTCGGAGGTTTGATGCCTGGCAATGTCATAATAAAAATGGTATTTGTTGTTACCCTGCCTGTGCAATCAATTAAACAGGCTAAAATTAGGACTGGTTGGCATGGAAACCATATACCGTGTCAGAGAGTGAGTGAGTGTGTTGGGTTTTAGGCCCTTTTAGCAATATTACAGAAACATCACGGCGGGGGTACGCCAGAAATGGGCTTCACACATTGTACCCATGTGGGGAATCGAACGTGCCGGGACTTCGGCGTGGCGAGCGAACGCTTTAACCACTAGGCTACCCCAGCGCCACAGACAGACACACATACATAACACTCACGCAGGCACGTCCTTATATTAGTGGAATAATATGACCTCACCTCACCTCACCTCACCCCAGTTAAAGTACACAGGAAGCTAGGTTCCCTATCGTCCCTCCACCCGCACAATAATATCACTAGGTCCTTCAAACGACGGCATCAAAAGAGGAAACGTCTTCACTTGAATACGATGACTGACTGACCGGTGGACAGATGAGCAAGTCGGACGAACCTCTTTCTTTGAAATAGTCCCCAGCCGTCGCAACAACGAGAATACTGTAATTGCCTCGGAGCAGGTGAACAAACAAATTCCGTTTTTTGTTGTTGCTGAGAAATTGAACCATCGGCGAGCATGAACGTACATAGGTTGAAAGTTGAGGATAAGTATGTTACGTATGTTTGTTTGAACAGCGACAGTAGCAAAGGGGATGCCATAGCTTCCTCCCCAGCTGTCTCCCTCCCGAGATAGAGAGGATGAATGGGGTTTACACAGAAGTCCGAAATACACGCAGTTCACACGACCTGTAACATGAACGGTAAGATAGGGAGCCGGCAACCACGCGCCTATATACTGAAGGTCAAAAGTTACGGGACTACGTATGTTATCAATGCGATATTCTAAGCGGAAGAAAACGTAGGGTTGAAAAATAAGTTTGGACACATTCTTTACCAAACGAAAATGTTCAGAAATACAGATCCAACAAATAGTTTTTGTAGTACAGCCTGAAGTAATAGCTGCTTCCGATTTCACCATGAACATGCAATTGAGAATGACAATTGAATAGTGATGATACCATGTGTTCAACAAGGGGCGTGTACCCGGCCCCCTACGGTGCCCTCGTCACAACACATGCAAAGGCAAAACAGTAAATTCAATTTGACGCACCAAACCGAAACATGAGTCTCATTAACCTATTCAGACAATGACCTACTTTTCAGCCGATCCAAATTTTCTCGAGTGAAAGGGAAAATAGACATTACAAAAAACTATGGTTACACTAAATTCCAATTTTCTGTTTCATAAGAAAATGGTATTTATGAATGAATTTTAATTGTAAACTTTAATAACAACGTATTTCTATACTTTAGGCGAGGTGTAGGCAGCATGACCTAAACTAAGACGTCACAGACTGCCCCTGTTTGATGAGGTCGTAAAATGATACAATGCATCTGGCTTCCTGGTTACACCTGTTATGTGTTTGTTGTTCCTATTCAGTGTAGTTCTGTAACGCACAAGGTGATTGATATAATATCAATTCCGTACCAGACCGCCAAACTTTTCTAGCGGCAGAGGCTCGTTTTCAGATTTCCACGATTTCCGTTTGTCAGAGCTCGCTGTACGACAGAGCACGCTGCACGACGTGTTTGCAAGGATTAGACGGAGCGTAGTGTTGCAATATACAAGTGCTTAGATGTATCATATTATACTGATTAATATTTATGTATCCAGTTAAATGAATTGGTCTCAAAATTATGGACTGGTTATTGTACTAAGTTGCGCAAGAGGACGGAACCAAGTCAACAGGAAACGAGACTGTTGTGTAATGAATGTTTTGACTTGATCGGTCGATCAAGTTGATATCGGAAAGATACTTCAAACACGTCAGATGGATACTTTGAGACTACAGCCTAATTAACTTCCAAATGTTAACACGAAGGATTAAGCTCCCCTGTTTCCGCACACTTAGATATGCACAAACGCTTTTGGGCTCCTTAAAAATAACATTTACTTTTGCTCAGGTTCCCGAAGTGCACACTTGTATGCATTTGACAACATTTTGAAGTAATGCTTCAAAGATATGAATGCTTCGTCTATGCTTCCATTGTACTAAATACAGGCAACTCATGATTACAATACCAATTGTATGGTATCTGACCAATGCGACTTTTCTCCCTCACCAAACTGTGACGCCATTATACAACTGACATACCGTTAAAGGTGGCGATCACTCAAGACTCACTCTCTCAATACATATTGTATTATAAATTACTTTTTGTGAAACTCTTCAGGTATTGCTCGGCTGCATTTACATTACATAGAAAGGAAATGCATCAGTGTCTAAATTACTTTCTGAACGGAGGATACTACCTAACTCTTAAAAACATACAGTTCCAATTCAATTAAGTATTAAGAAGAGTAGACGTACAGTTTAGCTATGATGGTCCAAATAGTTGCAGCGTGAATGCAACTTGTCTGGCGTGTACCTTGCAAAACCGACTCTTACTTGTCACCCTGCTGATTAGTGTGTCATACAGACCCTGAAACAATCATATCCATGAAAGCCCTAGTCAGACACTCTGAACTGACCACCCACTGCAGGTGGGTTACAGAACTATTGTTTCTAGCTAACCCATTGACTCACACGATACGGTTAAATACGGTAATTTGCGGACTGTGCAGTTTTTCATTTTAAAAAGAATCATTTTCAAAATAAATACGAGCGCATCTCCATCTTTATGTCAAACCACGTTTTTATTGTTCAAATGTTTTATTGTTCAGTCTGTTTCAACATTCCTTAGCGGTGAACCGAAAACCATATGCCCCAAGAAAGGAGGGGCGAGGAGAAGATTAAACGAGATGGTTTTGTCCGGAACGAAACAAGTCTAAGGAAAAGTGTCAGATGAATGTAGTGTGTATAGACATACTGACATGTTTTGAAATATGATGATTTGATTCTAAAATGAATATGCTAATGGTAAGTGTTACATTTTATGCGTCATTAAGATCACCTTGTTCAAAGTTTCGTTCAGTGTTTAAAGGCAAGAAAATACTTAGAAGTGATTGACGTTTGAAGTGATGCTTCTCATAGCTGGCCATGCATATACGGAACTAGTTGGCGAAATATGGTTGGTATTTAACGCCATCTGTCGGGGTTCATATTTAACGGGTTTTTTTTTTCGTGTGTGGAATTATTTCGTTCCGAATGGATGTGACCTTGTGCTGGTATGGTTAAATGTTGGACTGAATTCGTTTTAAATCTTACAATTATTGGTGCCAGTTTAATATATTCCCAAATTCAGTTTCATTCCCTGCTAATATGGTATATTTCTGTGACTTGGTTTGATTCAACAATGTTTTTAACAAAAGTCTAGCTGTACCACGAAAGTGAGTGAGTGAGTGAGGCTTCGTCGAATATTCCAGCAATAATATCACGTCGGGGGACACCAGAAATGAATTTGCACCTATGTGAGTAATCGAATCCTGGCCCTCGGTGTGGAACCTCTGAACCTTTATCCAGGCCGTCATGACACCAACATTGGTTTCACGGACCTTTCCTTGGAGTTGAACCCATGTCTTTTAGCCAGCGCTTTAACCCCGAGGCTACCTTACTGCGCAGTTAAGATTCCAGACAGCAAATTTCATAAAGATGGATATATTTAGCAAACATGTGTTTCTCCAACAAAAATACCACCATTTAATGTCTATGCCAGTTTTTACTTTAATGCACTACTTGCACTCAAACTGGACTTTTCGCTGATATAGAGTGAGTGAGTTGTTTTTGAACATTATTTCATTTATATCAGACTATGACAGACCAGTTAGTGATGCCAGACTCAGATGTTTACCATTTTTGTGGAACCTGCAGGTAAAACAAGAGAAAAATCAGAGAAAGTCTGGTATTCGTACCAACGATCAAAGGGTTGTGGAATGCCTCAGGGACGTACATAACGCAGGCCTAGAGAATTGCGGCGCCTTAAACGATACTCCCAACGAAACAACAAAAGTTCCTCGAGGAGGCGCAACAGTAAAATGTATGTGAATACATTCTATATATACACAAAGGCAGTGCGGTATAGCGTGTCATTTCTACATATTCCGAAAGGCCTTGCACTGATACCAGTGAAAAGGGGATAGAGTCCATATGCAAATGAGTGCCATCAACCAAATTAGCTGATCGCATTTAGCACTTACTTATAAAAGCAAATGGTTAAATCAGTAGGTTAAAATGCTATAAACATTTACACTCAGTCGACTCTATATACAACCAAATGACATTTTCTGTAAAGCTTCGAAACACTTCTAGGTTACTACTTTTGGGTTACTACCATTTGGGGTACTACCTTCTGGGTTACTTCTTCTGGGTTACTACCTTCTGGGCTACTTACTTCTGGGTCACTATCCTCTAGGTTACTACCTTCTGAGTTACTACTTCTGGATCACTGCCTTCTGGTTTACTACTTCTGGGTTACTCCCATTGGGGTCACTACCTTCTGGGTAACTTCTTCTGGGTCACTATCCTCTAGGTAACTACTTTCTGAGTTACTACCCTCCGGGTTACATCTTCTGAGTTACTACCTTCTGGGTTACTACTTCT
>VKKT01000749.1:59371-69921 GCA_008038995.1 Haliotis laevigata
TCTCACCTCTCACCATATGTCAGACTCATCATGTTCTATAAGAATATAAGTACAGCAATAACGCATCATATGAGTGCTGTGTATGGCCCTAGCAGCTCTCTCACCTCTCACCATATGTCAGACTCATCATGTTCTATAAGAATATAAGTACAGCAATAACTGATCATATGAGTGCTGTGTATGGCCCTAGCAGCTCTCTCACCTCTCACCATATGTCGGACTCACCATGTTCTATAAGAATACAACTACAGCAATAACTGATCATATGAGTGCTCTCTCACCTGTACATTATTGATGGTAGTGTCACATCTGCTCAGCATGGTGAGGACGAAGGCTGCAGTCTTGCCAGTACCACTCTGACTCTGAGCAATCATGTTCACTGGCCTGAAAACCTCAGTCATTTTATCCACACAAATAGAGGATATTCAAGACATGAACATATTTCTCAGGCTACAAATATACAAATATGACTGATTTATAAAGATACACATTGCCTTTCACTTCAAACAATTCCTTTTAGGCCACACTGTTTTATTACTTGGTTTACGCATCCGCCGAAAGTAATTTTTGCGAAAGTGGATTTTTTAAAAAGTATTCCCATTTTTTAATTACCTCAGATAAATAAAATCAAAATCAATAATTAGAATATCTACTCTATTGTAATTGACTTTCTGTTACGAATTTAGCATTGTTGCCAAAATAAAAATATTAAGCATTGAAACAAATAAAGCTAGTAAAATCTAGTTAATATTTATATTTGTATACTTATCCTGCATTACTCCTTAATGCATTTACTGCTTTCCCTTGACAAGACGAAGCTGTGCGATGGAAACATCAAAGAGAAGTTGTTCCAACTAAGCGAGCCGCCATATTGCCATCGCACTGTGCCCACGTGACCTGGAAGGTGCTGACGTCACATATCCTCACATTACTGCTGGATTGAAACATCTGAAGAAAAACATTGAGGGCAGGCAGCGCAGTGATGGGTGGGCGACAAGACTAAGTAATGCAGGATAAGTATACAATTATAAAAAATATCTAGATTTTACTAGATTTTTACCTAGGAGGCGGGCAAACCTTCAGATGATACACTCCTGATAAAAAGAAACCTCTCACATTGCCAGAGATAATCCGTCAGGACCCCTGGCCGAAGAATCCTAAAGACCACAACTGCCAGGAGAAACGAAAACAGTGAGGGATAGAAGGCGTCCAGGTAGCCTGACAGTAAAAGAAAAGCATACGTTAAAATCTGAAACTGACCTACCGAGCGAATGCAAACAGCATGTAACCTGCCCATCTGAGGTGATGTACACCAAAAGAGTTGCAAGGCTCGCTCTGGACTGCCGTGGAGCTAATGGCGATTGGAATCGGTAACCTGCTGTGCCACCACCAAAGGACCAAAACTGTGTACGCCCTCTACATCCTCCAACGCCACGTCCCTCAAGTAGTGACTGGCGAAAGTGGTATCAGACTTCCCAAAACATCCTTCCATGATGGATTTAATGGAACAATTACTGTGAAGGGCCATTGTGGATGCTACCGCTCTAATCTCATGAGGGTTGTTTGCCCGAAGAGGGTCCAAGTTGGCGGCTTCATAAGCCTGAAGAATGATGGCACGCAACCATAACACCAAAGTGTTACGACTAACTTCCGCCTTAGATGACTTAGAGACAGGAATGAAGAGTCGTTTCCTCGCACCACGATGAGCCTCAGACCAACGCAGAAAACACCGCAGTGCACGGACCGGGCATAAATGATGTTCTGCCTCATGCTCAGATCCCACAATTAAAGAGAAATGGTGAATCGTGAAAGACCTGTCGGGCTGTCCAAGGAGTTGATTTCTTGCGATGAAGTCCCCAGCACAGTCCCAGGAGGACGGCTCCATGTGGGTTCCGTTCAAAACGAACACGAGTGACATCAAGAGCATGCAGCTTGCTCACCCTAGCTGCCGTGGCAGGCAAGCAAGCAGAAGAAGTCTTCTTGGTGAGATTGTAAAAGGAGATGGCGAGAAGTGGTTAAACGGCACCTCCTGTAACAGCTGAAGCACCACGTTCAGGTCCCACGCAGGCGGCCTGAACATGGCATTCTGGTCCTCTAAACGGAACGAACGCAACAAAGCTTGCAACTCTGGAATCTTGGTCATCTTCCTGTCCTCAGGAACCACCAATACTGAGTTCAAAGCCAACAAATATGTCATAATAGTACTGCCCTTGAGGTGTCTATGATTCCGCAGAAACAGAGGAAATTCAGCCAAGAATTGAGGTGAAGCGGTAACAGGATCCTGGTGTTTGGCCTTGCAAAAACTCCAAAGGACCTCCATTTGTCGTCATATAAACCTCGAGTAGAAGGCCTATGTGCCAAGGTTATGGCCCTTGCCGCTCTAGCTGAATAATCCTTGGCACTTAAAGCCCTTTGCAAGTGTACCAGGCGTGCCGATGAAACTGACCTGGAAGCCTGCTGCGTCGGTGTATCAACAGGTTTTGACACTCTGGCAGCCTTAGAGGCTTGCGGGTGACACTTTCTTAAATCCACAAACCAACTGTGGTGTTGTCCGTCAATATGATGAGTTCGGCATGCTGAAGACGCAACTGCCAATGAGACACGGCCACAATGACTGCCTCCAACTTCAGATTGTTGAAATGCCACTGGCGTTGGCCAGCGGACCACCGCCCGGAGATGACCTCGCTCTCAAGATGGGCTCCCCAACCCTGGAGAGACGCATCTACGAAGAGGCATAGAGTGGGTGTTAACTCGGTCAAGGAGACACCTCCTAAGACGTCCGACTTTATCGTCCACCACTGCAGGTACATATTGAGGTTAGACAGGAGAGAGATGGAAATTTACTGATCTGACGCCTGATGAAAGGGGTAAGAAAAATTTGGATCGGACGCAGTTGAAGGTGACCACTGGTAGTCAGATCCTGGGCTGACGTTAGTAACCCCAGAAGTACTTGCCATTGGCGAAGAGTACGAGATTGATAGAGCGCTGGGTAAAGATGCTGCAGAATCTTGAGCCAGCGATCGCTCGGAACGGATAAAACATCCAGATGTGTCCCAAACAAACCCCCTATGAACTKTAGCGTGCAAGAGGGAGTGAGTTCCGATTTCTGCTCGTTGACAATCCATCCCAGCTGATTAAGCAGGCGTCTGTGAAGGACCAGAGTGGACGGGCCCTGAAGATTGAGGAGACAGTCGTTGATGAAAGACTCGAACTGAATGTTCCTCAGGTGTAGAAAGGCTGCTATTGGCTTGGTTATTCCTGTGAAAAGACACGGGGCCGAAGAAATTCCAAACGGGAGTACCGTCCATTCCTTAGGAAACGCCTGTTGCTGGGGTGGATTGGCACATGCAAATACGTGTCCTGCAAGTCGAGACTGATCAGTCTCAACGTTGTCATTTGAATATGAGGCGGAGGTTCCAGATAATGTTTGTTGAACCGAGACAGATTGTGGATCATCCTGAACTTGTTAGAGTCCTTTTTGGGAACCAAAAATACTGGGGAATAGAAACCTGGTGTCAGTGTCGGCCCCTGAACCACCTCTATGGCATTCTTTAGTAAAAAAATGTTTATATTGTCCATTAGATGTGATGTTGGTTGGGGGGTAGACATCTGCTTGGGGTGAGATGGTTAATGGTGGATTGTCTATCAGAAGAAGTCGATACCCCGCCTGAGAATATTGGTGACGAACGGGTCCCCTAGTAAACGCCAATTCTTCCAACAGAGGCCCAGTCTCCCACCTACTGGGGTGTCTGTGACCGGAATGACTGGGGGTGTGAGTCCCCAGTCGTCGAGGTCCAGCACTTCATTGCTTGCCCCTCTGGTACCTCCCCCTACCGAAACCCTCGTAACGGCGGGGCTGGTAAGTCTCCCTCTTTCACGACCTCTACCCCGAAAGGGCTGGCTGGACTGGGGCTTGAGAGAGGCATGCCGGGGTTGGTAGTTTCGTACCCGAGGAATATTTAACGCAGAATTCTTCGAAACCTGTTCCAGGGCCTTGAGGGCTGTGTCATCACGGGCGAAAGCAGGGACACCGGAGTGTGTACTGGAAACTTCACCATTAAATAGAGAAGAAGCAGACCACGGCTGACATAACAAACAGCGTTTAAATTCAGAGTCACAGTCTGAAAGAGCCAAATATGCCAGGTGTCTAGTAGATGTGATTTCAACTAAAGTTGCCTTCGAATAATTACTCATATGCTCAATCTGCCTCTGTTGAAAAGTCATCACAGTGCAGAGATTGTCTATACAATTCGGATTGTTTTCCGATAAATCCTGAGTAATCGCCCTCGAAGAGGAAGCCAATGCCGACAAAGGTTTAAGGGAGCGACGAATTTCCGTCTCAACAAAGGCTAAACGAGTGTCCGGCATACGAAGCGTTGCAGGTTTAGAGGAGCCTATCATACGATGTAAGTCCTCATCAAGTGAGTGAGGCAAATCCGCCACCTCAAGCGTATGAACAGGAAAAATATCCTTACGAAAACATGGCGCCTTAATGGATGGAGTGAGAGATAACTTGGCAAAGTCCTCGTCCAGTGCCATTATCAAATCCTTAATCAACGGATCCAGAGGGATAGAAGTTTGGTCTGACCAAATAGTGTCCCCCTTGTCAATGCCAGGACCTGGGGAAGGATCAACCTCAGACAAAGGATCCGCCTTCCAATCCGGAACTTGCCCGAAGTCCTAAATGATTATATAATTCCGAAGATGAGATCTCATAGTCCGGAATGAACACACCTTCCGATCAATTCGAATGGTACCTTTAAGACTTCTGGACTGGAGAACGACACCTTGATTGGTGTCTCTGTTTAGAGGATTTTCTGCTTTGGGGTGAACAGGTGCCTGGTGAAAACCGATTCGCGATAAGAGGTAGCCCTAGAAGTAGAGGCGCTACCCGTAACTCTTGACGACGCTGCTGACTGTGTAGTTGGTAACAGAGGTACAGCATGCGCGGGAGGAGTGGCCGTAGGGAGAGGCGCTGCAACCGCTGCTTGTCCCGGGAGGGAGGAGAATGCCAACTGTGGAGTAAATGGAGGGATCCCCGAAGGCGTCATCCTCTGTTGAAACATAGACTGTATAAAAGACTGCATCCAACCTGGATTCATGTAAGGCGCCGGAGGTGCACCCTGGTCGGCAGGTAAACTAGGAGGCGCCACAGATGCTGAAGTAGACATCACAGACGACACTAAGGGCGCCGGGAACGTAGATGGAGTTGGAGCAACAACAGGCGATCCAGTAGCAGACAGAGTCACTGATGCAGCGTAAGGTGTCCACAATCCCCTAAAAGATGCTGAGGGAGACAAACCAGACATTGACGTAGTCGGTGGGGGTGACGTGTCATGTAAGAACCATGCACTTCCATAGTAGCCGGGGAAATAACAGAGTCCTGAGAAGCCGACATCCTACGTCTATATGCCTGTTGCGTGAGTCGTTTCCTGGAAACCGCAGGGGGAAAGTCGGAGACAATGTGAACACTTAGATGTCAGGGAACACTGCCGAGTACAGTTTAAACACCTCGGATGGGGGTCCCTGCTTGACTTGCTGTCAATACAACGAGGCATAAATCTGCAATATAAGCAGAAGCCCACATAATAAAGTGTGTAAGAAAACAAACACAAAACAATAGACAAACAATATTTCCCGCCTACCAAAGGAAAATGGTTAAGGGAAAAAATGACACGCTTGCAACAAAATACTAAATAAACACACAAGTATTTATTTACTAAAGGTATAGCTAAAAGATATTACAAAAAAATATTAAAACACGAGGGCGTGTTCACGCATACAGAATTCAACATGGCTTAATGGAACACGTAGCCGTATGAGTTTAACGTGAAACAGATAATTAACCTGCCTGCCAAGCAAATACACAAAACACTTCTCTTCAAATAAAAAGGAAGATGCGAAAACACAAACTGTTTCTGAAGAAACTATCAAAAAGAAAACTGACAAACAAACACAACAAACGTGTAAAGTCGCAATTTCATCCCAGAAGAAATCGCCTGTCAGGCTGGTGACAAGCAGTAATGTGAGGATATGTGACGTCAGCACCTTCCAGGTCACGCGGGCGCAGTGCGATGGCAATATGGCGGCTCGCTTAGTTGGAACAACTTCTCTTTGATGTTTCCATCGCACAGCTTCGTCTTGTCAAGGGAAAGCAGTAAATGCATTAAGGAGTAATGCAGGATAAGGTAAAAATTCACTGAATTAACGTAACTGAGGGAAAATGGTGGGTTTTTAAGCCCTATCATAGTAGGAAATGAGAACCTGAATGGCTGACGGCATATTCTACTTGTGGTGAAAGCCACTTAGGGAAAATAATCTGAAATAGTCTTTATGTTTTACCTCCTACTGACAGGAATATTGTTGTAAAAAAGCCGCAAACCAAGTAACCAAACAAAGAGTGGCAGCTTGTGTTTGCCTAACCAAAGGATACACGTGATTTATCCCAATATGGACTGAAAATGAGGTATTCACAACATGCCATCCTTTACATTAATTCAACTATATATAAACATATCCCACATCTTTACCTACATCTTGAAAATAGAACACAATGAAAACACAATACTGAACATAATGAACAACTTAGGTGTATAACATACACTTAGTACATTTCACATATTCTAAACCAAGCCTTACGGATCTGCTAGTAATGTTGGAAGAGCTGTTTCTTGTATTTTGGAGGGAGCATTGAAACCCATGTCATAAACACCCTTCAGTAATTCAGGTTTCCTGGAAGAAGAAAACAAATATTGGTACTGCTGCAAAAATATAGAAAAACTTGTGTTCATTAGGAAGAGTACAACTTAGAGATAAACCAACTATACAACAGTCAAATGTGATGTAGTACCACTGTCAACTTAATACTTATTTCAGTTGGGAAACAAGTACTTTAGCCAGATGTTTCAAATGTGCAATTCAGAGGTATGTACACTTCAGAGTAGACTAATGCTTAGTCTCTGAATATATATAATTTTGATAGTAACAAACAAGCCCATTTANNNTGAAAAGGAGCCCTAGGGAGACCAGAGATTCAGAACCTGAGGAAATCTAGACTTGCTTTATTGAAAGCTTTGGCACTGCAGAGAGGCTTGGTAGTAGGGAAAATAATGTGGTTCATGGACTGTGAGACCCACTGAACTTATAATCCATTAGGTTTATCTCTATTCTCCATGAGGGCATGAGGGCCTTGTAAACTTGCCTATCTTGGAATAGTAACTACACACGGAGGCAAACATCTGCTATGGCAGAACATTTGGAAGTGCAAGATTCCAATACTCATCGCCTTAACCAGTTCAATACACTGAGTTTTTCTAACAAAGCTGAGATAACCTTCTAATCTAAGCTGAAAGACATATGTATCAACTTCATCTCCCCCTGTTGCATGTCTGCAGCTACTGGAAGTCCCAAGTCATTTAATGGATGCCAACTTCTTGTATATTGTATCAAAGCAACATTTAATGAAGACTTTTACAGCCTGGTGGCTACTCATTCTTGTTCTACACCTTTTGTTCAGATCTGGACAAGGAATAAACCTCACCAGACTGATGCTTTATAAACACTGAAACAGACGGGCTCTACCATAAAAGTACATATCAGGGTTGACCTGATAACAATTTGACAGGCTGAAGAAAATTTGGATCCTGCATCGAAAAGACAAAGTGTAGTGTCAACCTGACCACAAGACAGGTTCAATCATCCATGTACTCTAAACAGGATATCCCTTAACACAACAACTGTATATATCACTTGCATGACTTTAAACCAATGACTTACAGATTCAATGCTTCGAAAGACTTGACAGAGTAGAGAGGGTTGCTGGGATCTTTCCTCAGGATCTCAATGTCATTTTTTGTCTTGACTAACTGGTTCCGCAGCAACTTCCGCAGATAGGATTCATCCTCCTTGGTCGTCACTGAAACAGACACACAGCCATTATAATTTACATAACACCTCATTATTCAATGTTTCACCTGAGTCAATGTAAATTCCAACATGACCTAGATTATATCCTGCTGTAACTGCAACTGTGGGGTGAGGTGAGGTGAGGTGGGATGAGGTGCGGTGAGGTGAGGTGAAATGGGTTTAACGTTGCACTTAAGAAATTTTCGCTCATATGACGACGTGCATGCGTGTGTATGTGTGACTGCTTGAACTAGCCCAGACTGAAGCTGGTTTTATAGTGCTAGCCCACTGAGATACCACAGCGCAGTTAAGCATGAATACCCCACTCAGACACATTATACTGACTCCGAGCCAACCAGTCCTTGTTGTACACATTAATGCCGAGCGTCAGGCAGGGACCTACAAGTACTATATAATAAAGTCTTTTGATATGAGGCGGACGGGGATCGAACCCGCGACGTTCCGCTCTCTGGGCGGACACTCTAACCACTACACCACGGAAGCGCTCCCATTCTACTGAGACTGGTAATACCCTTTCATACTTATCATTTGGAATGTTTAGTTTCTGGAATATACATGTACTGGGCATTATCATGTTCTCTTCCATTTTGACCAAGTCGTCCCAACAATCACTTCTGCCAAGTGTTTGTCAGGAAACCAGGGAGGTAAAAATTACACTTCCTCTTACAATGTGGTCTCATTCACCTGATGAAGGGGCAAGGAAGAGCCCAGAAACGTTTTGTATACAATAAAGAAGAAGTTGACATCCATAATATTTTGTTTTATACTTGAATACCAACTTCTATGTTCCTTTCAAATCTCTTTCACCATTTATTTGTACCATCTTCTGGTGTCCCCCGCCGTGATATTGCTGGAATATTGCTAAAAGCAGTAAAACTAAACTCACTAACTCACTATGATTACCGTATGGTCGCGGTTGATGTATTGTTCAAGTTGTGATCCTATCCTGACTTTGCAAAAGATTCCCAACACATGGGGTGATTAGTGTACCTGGATGCAAACAGGGTGGGAACATGCACTGAAGCTGGTCTGTGACTGGTGGGNNNNGGGGGGGGGGGAATCACTGCACCAGCCCACCTGTAATGCTCAGAGTCAAAGTGTACCTTTCTCTTCTGTAGCTTCCTCGGCTGCTTTTGCTGCAGCTTGAGCTGGTTGTGCAGAAGTGTCTGCTGGTTGTGCGGAAGTGTCTGTTGAGTTCCCTGACGTGTCTGCTGCTTTTAATATAGGGTCTATGTTGGTAGTTCCAGGTTTACTTGTACTATTAGATGCTTGAGTATTGGCAGATTCATTCTTGTTGATGGCTAGTTTTTCTACCTGTAAAAACACAAAACACAAATCACTTGACTTGGCCCAGCCTGGCATGGCATACTCATGGCTCATCATAAACATCAAACTCTTCACTTAAAGGCACAATGTCACACATTTTCAACAATATCTTGGCCTATATTATATATTGGGGCATATGCACTTACTCTACCTTCCTATTGATGCAATAAAAAGACTTATTATCCCTTACAACTTGCCTGAAATCAATAATTGAAACTTCGAGGCGAATAGCTTCTAAACAGAGAATGCTTGCCATATATCGAATGTAAACAACCTCTCCTTACATCGTAAACTGTCACACACGGTGTTATCGTTGTTTGCCAAACTGTTTTCAATGACAAGTTGTGCGTAGGATATTCGTAAAGAGTGCTGCAAGGGACATAACTCTATGGGGTTCGCTTGAAATAATGTTCGCCTGGTAGAGTCGATTTAATGCAATAGTTGAATTGCAGTAATCCATACTTTTGAATGTAAGATTGTAATTTAAATATGTAATTGTTTTTGGAATTAATCATATTGTAGCTTCCCTGAGGACTGATGATATTATTGAGAGAAATACATTATATATTTTTAGAGAGGTGTCGTGTGATCTAGTGCCTTTAATACTCAGGGATCGATTTAAGAGATGTTAACTTACTTGCACTGGGTGCAACCTAAGATAAAAACCTTCTGTGCACCAGCCCAATTCCAGTTGCACTGCTTTTATTGGAATATGTAATGAAAGAAATATGCTATGAATTATTTAGATGTTTTATTCAGAGGTTNACCCACTCAAAATTGACTTGCATCTGGTGCAAGTTAGACTAATAACAAGGTTGCACTTTGTAATATTAGGTTGCACCACTGTAAGTATCAAAGCACTAAATCGAGCCCTGATACTACTCTATAAACTCTGCCATGGAGTATCCTTTAAGAGTTACCTCAATATGGATGAAAGTGGAGAAGATTTAGTAGTGACTCTACCTGACCAGCCAGTCCCTTCTCCTGGGCATCAACTTCATCTCCCCAGTCAGCCATTGCTAATCCCCTACCTGCAACAGTTACAGGACAATGCTCAGCTCAGGTGAGGTCAAGTGAAATTGGGTTTTACGTTGTGCTTGAGAATATTTCGCTCACATGATGACGTGCACGCGTGTGTATGTGTTGTGCGGCTGCTTGAACTAGCCCAGACTGAAGCTGGTTTTATAGTGCTAGCCCACTTGATTCCATACCGCAGTGAAGCATGAATACCCCACGCAGACACATTATACTGACTCCGAGCTGACCAGTCCTTGTTGTACCCATTAATGCCGAGCGCC
>VKKT01000749.1:196060-206231 GCA_008038995.1 Haliotis laevigata
GAAACGAGTATTTCCTGACGTTAGTAAATTTGGGTAATACAGTCATTTTGTGTGGTGAAATAGTATGATGTTGGTCAACACTGGGGGTTATAGGACTGGCACATAGTATGATGTTGGTCAACACTGTGGTTATCAAACTGACACATAGTATGATGTTGGTCAACACTGTGGTTATAAAACTGACACATAGTATGATGTTGGTCAACACTGTGGTTATGAAACTGACACATAGTANGATGTTGGTCAACACTGTGGTTATGAAACTGACACATAGTATGATGTTGGTCAACACTGTGGTTATAAAACTGACACATGGTATGATGTTGGTCAACACTGTGGTTATGAAACTGACTCATAGTATGATGTTGGTCAACACTGTGGTTATGAAACTGACACATAGTATGATGTTGGTCAACCCTGTGATTATAAAACTGACACATATTATGATGTTGGTCAACACTGTGGTTATAACACTGACTCATAGTAAAATGTGGGCTACCAAGACTGGCGAATGATCCCAGGCTGAAAAATAGTGTGGCATTGGAACTGATATACAGTAAAATGCTGAACAACTACATTTAACGTATCCCCAAGACAGATTCGTTGTGAGTTATATGCAGAGTGGTGACCCGGGATGGCTTCATTTTGACTTTGAAATATTTGCAACTCGGTTGACTGCGACTTTAGGCTGTGTTTCTTTAGGTTGGAATTCAGCGATTTGTCAAAACATTTTACAGGTCACAACACATGAATACAGCAAAGAGGAAACTCTCAAGGTGTTTTGACTGACTAGCCTCACARTCAGCTACGCGCACCCTTGATAGCAACTTAAAAAGTCATTCTGCTGGGAGGTACCAAACCTAAGACACCGGGAACAATGACGAGTCGCATGACTTTGTAGGTGGTATGCAAGTAGGCATTTCGTAGGCAAGATCAGCATATTTGCATATATTTCTTCTGCATCATGTCAATTAAAATTGAGGCACAATTGACAAAGAATTAAGTGTTTTCACTGGCTTTACAAAACTAAACATTTTGGGTTGTGTATTGTTATCCGCTGAAGTGCGAGATCAAGTTAATAGTAGACCCCGATTAATGTCCGTTTAACGCACAGACCGTTGTGGAAATTGTTCGAAAATTGAGTGAACACTTTCCTTGTTCGCTCCAAAGAAGGCTGTGTAGCAATATCAACACAATGCCTACATAAATATGCACATTGGTCCTAAAACGAAGACATATGGTAATAGCATAATGCACGTTTGGTACAAATGTACTAACAATGTTCGGGTACTTATAAACGTCAACATGCTCTACTCAAAACAAGTTAAGAATCATCCGAATACAAATCAGATTATTGTAACTAAACTGTCATGACATGGCATGAGTGGTATATTTGAGATTAATAATAGCAAATAATTATCTAAATATTATTTACACGTTTGAAAGAGCTTTCTATTTCATGTCAAGCTTAGTCTATTAGGAATAGTTTCTACCTGTCCCGAAACTATGCGAGGGGCGGAGAAAAACATTTTTCACTGAGACACCAACTGCATAAAAAATTGGAGCGAGTATATTGATTATTACCAACAGTGATTTGTTCATAATTATCTACAGCATATCTCCACGTTATGTCTACTGATGGCATGGAAAAGTATGGAGAATATAAACATACAGCCACATCATTTTTCGCAAGGATGTCATAAATATCTCTCACCAAGCAGTATCTCCTCCGAATGAACATAGGGGCGCCGACGCACACACACGCACACACACGCACATACATTTACATAATATCCTTCTATGTGCTACGTTTCTTTTTGCGGTAGGTATATTATAGATGGCTTTCACAAAAACAACATTATATTCATTGTATCGAATATCGGTATCTATCCTGCCAATCCTAACTGCCAGGAACTGATCTCCACATGGAACAGTTTCTCTCTCTCTTCTCGCGCATCCACTTGTTAGAGTTTATCAAGGTTTTAGATCTACAGCATTAAGAAACGTCTGTCGTCGGATCAGTGAAGTCCTCTCCAATGCGCAGGATAATGGCGATTTTGGGCGATGCAGCACATCAATCTCGCCCTTTGCTGATTTGCGGCGGAAAGGCCACATATTGAACTTCTGACTCACTATACAGAAGCTCCCCGTAGACAGACTTCGTTCTCGAATTCTAATCCGTGCAAGTAGCGTGAGTGTATTATGTCAGTGAAATCACTTTGAATCTCCCATTTCTAGATGCACATAAACTCGGGGTAAGATACCAGGCAGCATACCAGTGTAGTAGCGTACGTAATAAAAAGAATTGGTAACTTATTTGTTAGTGATGCCTATCTGGCCTACCTGTGTAGTATCGCATATACATTGTAGTATATAATAATCACCAATATGACTGTGTAGTATCTTATGTTGTATGTAATCTTCACTAATATGTTAGTGATGTTGTTCAGGTACCCCACCAAAGTAATATTGTACATAGTACGTAATAGTCACAATATATCCAACATGTTATTCAGGCGGCTTGTTAGTGTCTGTTGGAGTGTATTGTAGCCACTTGTATTGTTCGTGCACCGTTGGGTGTAATTGCTTCTCTATTTACTTCTCCACAAGCAGCACATGGTGGTGCCATGCTTTCATTGACACCAACTTTCTACGACAGAAAACTGTTGCTTGGTGGCACCTGGGTTGTAAAGATACTGACATTATGGCTGAGGCAAAAAAAAATCGTGCAACGCTGAAAACCACACAATCACATCTTATATAAATGCTCAATTATGTAACAAGCACAGCACAATTACCACTTCTCCTGATATTCTGATCAAGTGTTTATGAACAATACCTTGCTTTATATAATCGCATCGACACAAACTTTGTTTGCTCACTATGGAAGTTTCTTTTGCCTCGAAATACCTAACAAAGGCTTTCCTTCTTCTTTGCACAATAGTTTTCCTGGTAAAATATATAATAAAATACATAATGAGTAAACCTTCCTCAAAATAGATAAACATCTTTTGTATAAGGATTACGTATGCCTGAGTTCCAAAGCCGTGTCACACCCAAAGATGTTAAAATATGGTACTTGTTGTTTGCTGCCTGGCGCTCGTCATCAATGGGAACAACAAGGACTGGTGGGCTCGGAGTCAGTATAATGTGTCTGAGTGGGGTATTCAAGCTTCACTGCGGCATGGTATCTTAGTGAGCTGGCACTATAGAACAAGCTGAAGTCTGGGCTAGTACAAGCAGCCACACATACACACGCATGCACGTCGTCATATCAGCAAAATATTGTCAAGTACGACGTTAAACCTCATTTCACCTCACCTCACCTCACCTCACCTCGTATGCCTGAGCTGATATTTGAACTATCCATATGATGGTCCAAAATGCCTATATATCCAAAACAACAGAGTGCCGTATGCATGTGATAACAGACACACATACCTTGTGAACACTTGCACAAAATAATCACTACATTAACGTGTTTGTACCAGTGTGCATAGCATCACCCCTGTGTGTGTGTTTCGCCACTGACGTGTCCCTACCGTGGTGACGTGTGACCAGGCCGCACATACAAGACTGGTTCACCATTATAGATACGCCGAGAACTCCACCAGTCGAGCTTATCAACGCTCCAGTGTGGACGTACACAGCCTCGCGTTTCACATCGCCAATTGATCGTTTGCAAGTTTGACCATCTGCAAGAAGAAGTGTTATTCCTTAATTTGGACTTCATTATACCTTTGACATTTGTCCGTGTAAACACAGCTATCGTTGACTAGCTTTCAGCTTTTATGCACTCTGGTAGTCGTTTGGAAGATTTTGCCAAAAGTTTTCACTGGAATCACATGAAGAAAGATATATTGGATGAACATGTGTCTCTGTTCCAGCAGCGGCAAGTAGAACAGTATGGGCGTCCTTAGTACTCACATGAACATTGCCTTACAAGACTGATGGACGCCGCATTCGGGAACTAGAAGGTACGAATTTGTAATTTGAATAAGGTTGAGACTCCTCAGAAAAAATACTTAGGGCTTCATAATCTATCAAATGGCAGTGGAAAGTGAGGGTGTAAAAAAGTGAAAGAGATAAAAATTAAATAATTATGAAGATTGGGTATTATATTGTTTCATAAAAGGGTTAAGCACACCCAGAACAGACAGAGATTTCAACCAAAGATAAATATATAATCATCTATCTCAACATCGAACCAATCTCATTAACACTGTGGATATTACATGATTGAATATGGTGCGAGTATATTTGTACTGTACACCAGGTTATCTGTGTAAATGTCGTGTGATCCTGTACACTCTACTGAGATGTGGTATATAAACATTTGTATATGCAAGACATAATATATGTTTGAATGTGGCGTAATACATATACGTATTTAGAAGTGTTCATGTACAAAAGAAAGTCTGGCTCTCTTAACTGCTTGTAATGACATTGCACTACACCAAATATTTACACAACATACTGCGATCTATCTGATCAAATGTCGTTTAGTCGTGTACTTACATAGGAATCACGTCAACACTATTGCTCACAAACATTGAGGCATTTCCAAATTCCATTGCCTATAAGTTTTACCGAAAATCTTTGTACTACAGAACATTTAATGTGCTTTAATTGTACAAACTGAAAACCCGATACTTATTTTCAAGTATTCGTAAAATGTATGTAAGTATGTCTTAAATTGTAAATAAAAGGACGCATGCGTTAAAAATATAAACATCATCGCGAATTCTTTATCACACATCCACATAACTTCTAAACTTAGGGAAAGATACTGTAGGGAGAGGTTTTACTGATTTTCATCTGTGCTGCTGGGTAAAAACACATTACAATCCGCATTAGGTGACACCATCATAAATGTTTATTACCTCGCGAGAATATCAGCCTGGGTAATCCAAACTGATCGTTGACAACAATAGACACGTGAATGTTTTGAAAATCGATGGAAATATTGTGAACAGAGATCCCATGAGCAAACATGTCGTCCATTCGATGGGAGAACTGAAATACCACATCGATTACAGGTTTGAAATAATCTTAAGATGTTTCATGCTTGCAGTGATGTGGCTATATGTGGGTAAGGGTTCGTATGGGTAATGCTGACAGTCGTGGTGCTGATGCCGGGTCGGATGCGTGTATGCGTGTATGTTTCTGCCTGTGTGCCTTTTTATCATAATGCAATTGTTTTTATAAAATTCCAAACGGACTATAGCAGGATTTTAATGAATGATCACATGAGCAATAGCCTACCTAGACCTATATACAACAATTTGTACAAACTGTATGGAATATTCTGTAATGACACATTCCTAAAAATGATAAACGTCAAAACAGACCTCTGTGGAATGGACTTGGAATGTAAAAAACATATGTTAGTCTATATACTGTTTTTCGAATTTTCACGTTTTCAAAGATTTGGAGGCGAGTGAATCACGGTCAAATTAACCAGTATCACAGTGATGTCAGCCTCAGAATATCCTAAAACAACCACATCAGCTGGTTGATAATGGAAAGTAGCCTAATATTGATTAGCAATGCTCAAAGAAAGGTACCCATTCCAAGCAGTCACACCACTGAAGGTCGTGAATATAAATAACCCATCGGCCCTAACGAGTGAAAACATACATTGTTTGGTTTAGTACCGAAACACATGTTCTATTATTTGCGGAGCTCCTAAATGCTAATAGATATGTTAACAATTAAGAAAAGGCCACTACAATGTATCGTCGTTATGGACTGTCGTTCAATGTCGTTGCACAAAATATTATCCAGTAGGTATGATCGATAAACAGTCAATAATATATTATCCATTAATAATCATAACGCAACCTGAAGATGATATACGAGCAAATGATAGGAAGACATGTAGCAAATATTCTCACGATGATATTATTCCAGTTAATTTTCACAAAAAACGTTATTTCACAAAATCTGATGTTTACGATTAACTTGAAGTATAGTAAATACTCATTACTTTATACGCTATTCCTCATTCGATACAGACGACGTTACACGTAGGACCTTCAACAATCGTTCCACAGTATATAGAAAATACTGAAACGCTAGACGCTCCCTGGACAAACTCCGTCATCAAGGAGGAAATCTTGTCGATAGTGTTACCCAAGTCGTGTTGGTGATGATGGTTGTGACGCGCTTTCCACTGGAGGTAAAGTGGTGGGTATTTCGAAAATATGACCCAAAGAAAATATTGATGGTGTTATCGTGTTTGGTTTTAGATCGGTTTGACATTATTAAAGGCGCGGGCAAAGGTGGACAGATGTTGATCTGGTTTGAACAATGTAGCTATATCAAAAAGACACACGTTTGTCTATAAACGCACAATAATAAATATATATGTGTATATTTTGGCGCATGCAGTATGCATTTTGGAGATATGAATTGTTTTGTGTGACTTTGTTTATCATCGACAAGGAAACAAAACTTTTAAGTAACTCTACGTTTGCTACATCAAATGGTCCTACGACGCAAGACGAACTAACAGTACTTCACCCTTAAACTAATAATGTCGGTGATACTTAAATAATCCCACTTGCCCCGCTGCCATAACCATTCAGAGTAAACATGCTTATGGCGCTGCCGTCACCATTCGGTCTGAAGATGTCTATAGTCACACATACGGCGATGCCCTTATCATTAAGTGTAAACATGTTTATGGCGCTGCCGTCACCATTCGGTGTGAAGATGCATATGGTCACTCACACTCTGCTGTCACCATTCAGAGTAAACATGTTTATGGCGCTGATATCACCATTCGGTGTAAACATGCTTATGGCGCAGCCGTCACCATTCAGAGTAAAGATGTTTATGGTTTCACATACGGCGATGCCCTTATCATTAAGAGTAAACATGTTTAAGGCGCTGCCGTCACCATTCGGTGTAAAGATGTTTATGGTCAAACACACGGCGATGCCCTTATCATTAAGAGTAAACATGTTTATGGCGGTGCAATCACCATTCGGTGTAAACATGCTTATGGCGCTGCCGTCACCATTCACAGTAAAGATGTGTATGGTTTCACATACGGCGATGCCCTCAAGATTCTGAGTTAACATCCTATAGTCACACATAATGCGCGTCCCTTAAAATTCTGAGTAAACATGTTTATAGTCATACATACGGCTCTCCCGTCACCATTCAGCATAAACAAGTAACAGTGTTGTTGTCGGTACTGGTGTCATACATGTCGTGAATACAATTTGATCTCATTTGCCATATATAAACAGAAAGTAATAACAAATGATTGGAAATATAATCAATATAGTAAATACGCCGCTTTATCGGATTTGTCAAAAAGTGTTTTTGGGAGTATGCTGGACACTTGATTGCTTGCTGTCGGCTATGATGCTACTTCATATATATTATCATCCAAATCTACGATGATTAGATATCGGAATATATTTATTTTTAAAACATGTCCAGCATGTGTTTTGAGTCATAGCATGTTCGGAAGTAGGATACTTAATTGCAGCGTTTCAGGGTCAATGTTCCGGCACTGACTAAAGAATATGAAAATGAACGTATATCACGTTTCATAATACTGTCAGAATTGTTACATTATCAAGACACAATCGAAATGATAATTGTCGGTATTAGACTAGGCTTCAATCATTAACAGAATCTGCAACCAAATGCGTCGTAGAAGTATTGGGCTTTGCCCACAGACGCGCGCGTTCACGGTTTATACCGATAAATCCGCCAATAATAGGACTCAAGCGAATACGTTCACCTCACAGGAACTCTATAGAAAATCAATCTTGTCGAACATGGATTTCGGATATTAGAAGATTACCACGTGTATTGAAAGTCCTTCGTGGAATTGAGTCTGATTCTCATCATTGCCAACGCAAACGTTTATACAACAATTTATTGATTAAATCAGATGTTTCTCAAACTTTCTGAAAAGAATGTCGACAGCTACACGACGTCTCACTTAGTTCTAGAATTCGTGTCCAATTCGGCAGTGGTGTTGGAAGAGAGTCATGCAAGCAATTTAATGCATTTCGTTTCAGAGAATATTATCATACATATGATGTATCTTCGGAACGGAATTAGTTATATACTATTAAAAAGTACGGGAGATTCAATAGAAAGATGTCACGGCTAATGATATTTTGTATGTTTAATGAGATCAATAGTTTAAGAGAAACATAGGATTGAGATTTGAATTTGTCAGATGACCACGGCTATTGTCAGACATTTTGCGAAGGCAGCCTGCTGCTTAGTCTGTCTCACAGTCCCTGAACCATAATTAGTATTTTCCCTACAGCCTAGCCCTCCCTGCAATGCTAAAGCCCTAAATGAAGCAACTCTAGATTTCCCCAGGTTCAGGAATCTCTGGTCTCCCTTTGGTTCCTTTTCAATTTATATGGGATTATTTGTTACAATCAAAATTATATATATTCAGAGACTAAGCGTTAGTCAACCTGCTGCCCATCACGCAATTTAACATGAGCAACCAATCTGACGAACATCGCGTGAATTCATCAAGGAAAACGACCAATGACAACTTGGTTCATTCCGCTTCTTTCTCCTTACAGCAGTTCCAAGTTTGTTGAGAGTGGTAGGTGGTTGTTGACGGTGACGTACTGACTTATCTTGCCTCACACATAATGTCGTTTTCTGATTGTCTGAGCCCTCTTCTATCATTGTTAATGTACCCCGTTTTCAAGCGAGTGACATTTCCAATGTTACCCGCTGGGAATGCCGAACTGTGGGAATTCATTTGGTACTTCTTGTTAGATATTCTTTATCTGGAATAATTGAGTCACGTATGATGTACGGCAGTTATCGATGTTGAGCGAATGCGAATCGATGGAAGGGAGAAAACTGTAAATTTGTTTTCATTGTCTACTAGATTCCATAGTGTCGGTATTGCTTATTTGCCTAATTCTGGTACTCCTTATTATGGCTTCAAACAGTTCAAAATTAACATTGAGGCTCAGGGAAAATAACCAAACATAGCAGGTACATCAACCCATGTCCGCCTCCCCCTCGTGACCTGTGAACAACTTATGATGTTCGATAGGTGACAAATCTGGACTGAGTGCTGCCCTTGGTAAGGTGGTTACGCCACTGTCTTTTGCGCCTGTCAAAGAAGACCGAAGTATGTCTTGATTCAATCGAAAACGTTTGCCCGTCGACGATTGGTCCAGCGCTGCTACTCATGACGGTAAAGACATCGTGCAATGTGAGATAACACGTGGCCGTCAGGATGCATGTTCCGCCCATGCTGCCGATTAAGAATCGACCGTCCGCCCACTTTATGGGATACTTTGACCAGGGTTTCGTAACACAGTTGATCCCATGACACGCTGTTATCGGCCTTGGTGTTTTTTTGTCTGTCTGTCTGTCTTTCGAGAGGGAGGGAGGGAGGGAGGGAGAGTGTGTGTGTGAGAGAGAGATAGAACGGGGGGAGGGGGTTCGGTGTGTTTGTGTTATTGTGAGGGGGAGGGAACTCACCCATTTTGTTCATAGATGCTTCTCCATAAATATCACTATAACCCCTCCCCACCCCCAGCCATAATTTATGAGCGGTCGCTAATTACCGGAAACTTTAAGAGCTTGTGCCGTAAATACGAAGTATAAATCCCATGAGATACCAGTTCCATGTAACATTCAAATGAATAGTAATGAATTTGAGGAAATGTTACAGGTGTTGAAATGTAAAGAAAACCCTTGCATATTTGTGTCAACAAGTCCACTCTGTTCCAGCGAAAAGAGATACCAACATCTCTTTGTAGGAAATACGATCACTGTAAACTAAATACTGTAAACATACGAACGACCACTCTGCTCAGACACCAACACACTGCTCAGACAACAACACACTGCTCAGACACCAACACACTGCTCAGATACCAGCACTCTGCTCAGACACCAACACACTGCTCAGACAGCAAAACACTGCTCRGACACCAACACACTGCTCAGACAGCAAAACACTGCTCAGACAGCAACACACTGCTCAGACACCAACACACTGCTCAGACACCAGCACACTGCTCAGACATCAACACACTGCTCAGACATCAACACACTGCTCAGACATCAACACACTGCTCAGCCACCAACACACTGCTCAGACAGCAACACACTGCTCAGACACCAACACACTGCTCAGACACCAGCACACTGC
>VKKT01000749.1:220060-230875 GCA_008038995.1 Haliotis laevigata
GAAGGGCGCTTAGCGTGACCCAGCACCCACCACGAGGAGGTGGCCCTTCATGGGTGCCTATACTGCTAGAGAGGCTGTAGGGAGTGAGTGTTGTATTTCTGGTGTGACGTCAACAGACCATTAATGTCCTTGCTACTATTTACTACTCAGTGGACTGTTATTGCTCGATACTTTCACTGTCCGGACATTGATCCAGTTTGAATAGAATTAATGCACTTACGTCAACAGATTTAAAGATGTCTCCTTGCTGCTTGGCAAAGCTCTGAATTCATGCACTCACAGAATACATGTAAAAACATTTTTCATTGTCCTGAAGCGAAATGTGCAGTTTACATCTTGACAAAGCACCAACATATTTCATTCTGGCGAGACTACTAGTTGTCGACCTACAACCAACATGACATATCCAAAACACCGCAAGTACGCTCCAGCAATTGTGTCAAAAGCTTCTATCGACAACATATTTCACAACGATATGCATATTAAAGATTTATCCCTTGCATGCATGTTTCTTCTAGTAAACAATTTTCCTTGTCGGTCAAGCATATTTGCACAGCAAAACTTTATATACGACTTGATGAATACGGGGAGGATATTTCGCATGCACAATATACCTTACGACCTGTCACTCAAACTATGGCAAGATGCCACAAGAAGCCACACGAAGCCTGAATTCCCTTAGCCCTGTGGACTTGCATTTCCAGTTGACGTTTAACGGTATCTCAGTCTTCTACTTTCAAAGCATTTCTACCTCATTCTGCTATCAGCCATCATATTAACATCACTGTCATGTACCGCGGCTTTGATGCAGTAAATGGATCGGAGTCCAGCATTGAGTGTGGAGATGAAAGGCAAAGTGTATAAAGACACCAAGGGCTGAATGTATTGTGCTAATTTGCACCGGATGACACGTTTTTACATTCCAACAATGTTAACATCGTAATGATAAAACTATAGTGTGCTGAACCCGCGACTGAGTTGTAGCGAAGGGCAATTCATGAGACCAGCTAGTTGTAGACGCATGTCCGCGTAATGACAAGGCAAGGTATAGCGCAAATACTAAAACTGTTTTTGCAGGTTAGCTGCTAACACTGTACCCCAAAGGTGACCAGCCTTTGCCAGCGTTAGGTAGATGTTGTCTGATAAACGATGGCAGTTCCTTACATCGTATTTGCTGCATGAACTAACATTGTGGAACGTATCCAAAGCACCAGCCAGAGCGAGGTATATATCTGCAATATCCAGTTGCATATTACTGATTATTACATGGTGAAATAAAACACGAACATTGTAAGAACATGAAACCTTGGTTCAGAACAGAACATTTTCGACGTGTACGTGAACATTTTCCATTTTTACGATGTATACATAAACTGGTTTTCAAACGACTTTTATACTGCGCATATATACTGGTATTTAATTTTCATCACTGAACAAATACATCTTATCTTACCTCACACATAAATGTCGCTTTCCTGTGGCTGAGCGCTCTTCTATTATTTTCAATGTACCCCGCTTACAAGCCAGGTACATTTTAATGTACCCCCTGTCAATGGCAACTCATTCTGTACTTTGTGGTAGTAATTCTTTATCTCAAATAACATTGAATCACGTATGATGTTCGGAAATTACCAATGTTTTGCGAATGCTAATCGATGGGAGGGAGATAACTCTAAGTGTGTTTTTCTTGTCAGCATAATCTAGCGATGGCTACAAAAAGATTTGTACCCGTGCTTCAAACNATTCAAAATTAACATTAAGGTTTTCGGTAAGGTAAATACGTGAACAACTTATAATGTTGCTAGCTGTTCACGTTAAGCGCATTTGTTAGATTTTGACAGATACTCAGTTCTGATAATGCTATTAGAAATGCACTGTGAACGTGTAGAGATGTTACACCGACCTACGATACGACTGATGTAATATTAAAATAGATATAGTGGAGAGCGAAGGGCCCTAACAGAATCAATGTGATAGAGAAAATCTACCTCCACATACTCGTGTATGCACGTGGAGCTTCAAGTGCTCATGTACGTACAAATGAAATTGATAGCATTTGCTGCACTTACTCAGAGTGAGATGGTTTATATCAATTGCCTAAGTACTTATTAATATCATCAGTCTACATAACATTCACCTATTAATCTTATAATGTGGCCGAAGTTTTCGAAATATTTAATCACTCGATCAGTAAAATATTAAGCAGCGACTGCCAACACTGCTCCTTTGTGCCAGCTGACCGACATCCTCCTTCAATATGTTCTACACGCTGAAAATATCGGGATTTCCTTGCTACGTTTTAAATGCATTTAGTTCCTCTGCCGATAACAAGGGCGTTCGATATTTTAATCACAGAGAAGTCGAGATTTGTCCAGCACATTTAGGGTCTTGTGCTACGATCAAGATTTGATGAAAACTACTAACACGACGTGAGTACAGATGCATTGTGATTTCCAGACGAAGAGAAACATGTTTTCATTACTAGATGCTACAAATTCAATTAAATTCGCGAGGGTTCTTCTTAATTTGTGGCGGCAGTTTATATCGTTAAAGGGTTCCGGTGCTACAAAAGAGTTCTTCAGTGCCGCTACAAACACTGCTCCAGTCGTGTGTCCAACAAATCTCGGGCAAATCATGAAGTATAATATTGTATCGACTGTGGGACAAGCACCGTTAAACGGATGGGGTTGCGATGAGATCTGGGATTGTAAGTCGTAAGAACCAACACTCAGGCACGTTTCTCGCTACATGAAAGGCACGTCGTAATGGTTTCAAATCTGCTAGATTTATCATGAGATAATGTCTATATAACAACATGAAGTTATAGGTCAAAATCCACAGTGAAAAACGGCTCTTGTTAGCCCGCCTGAAAGCAGTGTGTCATATCGGGGATGGGACAGCAACCACAAGGATGGGCTACTTGCTGTGTGAGTGACCATGTTTTCAGACGAATCAAAGTTTTGCCTCGGATTCACAGACGGCACCAAACGATATCGGCGAGCGTTGAGCTCTTCGCGAGAAGTATTGACAGAAATTTGAACTGAAAGATAACATTGCCAGACCAGATGACGACCCAGGTCGTCAGCACCTATCTCTAAGAGAGACATATGTACATTGTATTGCCCCGTTAAGGCCCCTGACATATCACCATGCAGACATCCTTGAGGTGTTCTTGGGCGCAGAGTGCGCGGTCGTGTCGCCGAGCCAAGGGTAGCTCTGTAGGAAATGGCGGAAATACCAGTGCCAAACATATGCAAGATAATCAACACTATGCCATCAGCATGTCTAGGATGTCTCGCCCAACACTGGAGACACAACCGAAGTCAAGCGTACACATTTCACCATCACTTCATGATCAGTACCTCCTTTGTTTTCGGAAGTAACAGCCAAATATTATTTCATTTATTGTACATGTCTGTGAACACACAGGTTCTCTGTCAATATACCCAAGAGAATAACAATAGTTTGCATTAGCTCAATATCAGATTTATATTTGTGTTAATTCGAAACCAATACTCCCTGTTATGTAATTATTGGTTGCTTTATAGATGTATAGATATAAACATAAAGACGACATTCTTGGTGATCACGGAGAGCCATCGCTGGGATAATTCACGTCTTGGGTTGCGTTAGTGGCCATTTGGCCGTTCTGTTAATTTGATTTATAGTTGTTGTCAATAAATCTGTTCATATTCTGTTCATGGCAACAACATTTACCCTGTCCCTAGTGTCGTTACCACATCTACAATGACGGGAAGCATACTGTCATTACATGTTCAGATCATTCCATGCGGAAACAGAAAGGAACAATAGTGTTTGAACAAACCATGTAACCGTATTTGCTCCTCACACAGAAGACAATATGGCAGTGACGCAATATTTCACTTGGACCATATTGAAGCTGGTGTATGGGTATGCAAGTCGGTTCAATGTTGAAACGTACACGATTAACCGATTAATATAAGCCTCGGTTATTGTAACGAAAGATGTTCCGGCCATATCATCTCTGCAGTTATATTGATATTGTCAAGATTCCATATCGATTTCTTTTTGCCCATAACATCTATACACGTCATGGAAGCAGATTAAAGAGAATGAATAAATTCTTCATGAAATGGCCCTGCGGCGGTTTTACTTCAAAGCGTTTAAACAAAGCAAAAGTTAATGTTATCATGGACATGAAATAAAATAGCTTGAACATGCTTTCTTCTCTGTGAATCTTTTTACTCAGATTGCATTTTGCTTTCAAGTCTTTTTATACATGCTTGAGTAGGCCGATCTTTTTGAGGTGAAATATTGTTTAGTGAACTTCTAGTGTGTCGCTAATGCTTATGGATTGTGATTATGTTTAATAAGCAGAAACTAACATACCTCATCACCGGTCTCTGTGTTTCATCACTTGGCACATGGTTTGCATGTAGTTTGGAAATATAGAACATGTACACCACGACGGGTTGATACAATGTTCAAAAACGGATTCTAAAATGTGTGTTAAATTCATTGTTACACAGTAATAGCATGCGTCTTTCCATTACAATGAGCTGACGAAAGGCTGTGGGAAAGCTCGATTCTTGCATGAAGAAAACATCAAGAAGAGGGACGGTTTTGGTGCCTTACTGATGCAGACATGCCACTGAATGATGTCTCCCCAGATGTTGCATTAATGTAAACAGTGAGGATTCCAGTATATAACGGATAGCTGGCTCAGCAAACAGTCTGATGACAGTTACCTTGAGTTTTTACCAATTCTCTTGAAGCTATGCGGGATCGGGTGGTCAGGCTCGCTGACTTGGTTGACCCATGTCATCCTATCTCAATTGCGAAGTTCGATGTTCATGCTGTTGATCACTGGATTATCTGGTCTAGACTCGATTATTTACAGACTGCAGCCATAAATTGGAATATTGCTGAGTGCGGCGTAAACCTAAACCCAGTCACTCTTGAAGCTATGACGATTGTTAAGTCACTCCATCTATAGTCACTCTTGAAGCTATGACGATTGTTCAGTCACTCCATCTATAGTCACTACATCTATAGTCACTCCATCTATAGTCACTCCATCTATAGTCACTCCATCTATAGTCACTCCATCTATAGTCACTCCATCTATAGTCACCCCATCTATAGTCACTATTCATTATCACAAATGCTCAATAGGCTAAAGATCGAAGCTTTTGCATAAATCTGTTCTGTGGAATGGTGGTATACAAAGTGGTATATACTAATGTTTTGATATAGGTTCACATGTTTTTTTACTAAAGTTGGAGACATTCCTGCAAGTCATTACATTTTGCAGAATCGACTAGGTATCAATTCCATTCGACTGAACTAACTTCGAATAAAGAAGTCGATATTCGATTTATTACGGTTATCCTTACTTGGTTGTATTAAGGATTAATAGAATCTTTCAGATAACGGATTTGCGATAAATCCCGGTGAGTAATCCAGGTTTCTTTGATAAATTTGGGTTTTGATAGTAAAACGAAGGTCTTTTCACTGTCACAAAAGCAACCACATTTCTGGCTTCAAGTACTTTTTAGTTAGCGCGAAATACATGCCCAATTAGGCAATGTAAGCAATGTTAAAAAAGAGAAGTTAAATGATCTCCTCTTGATAAGGTCATTATTACATCGCGTATTCAATGACCATTGTGGTGTGTATTGATAACCTACCTGATACTACCTGATATTCATATACGAGTACTGATACGCTTATGTGACACATGAACATGTCACTACACGCTTGTATTTCCTTCAACAACATGCGCTAATTGGAATTAGCATACACCGCACGTCACACCGGAATGCAGCAATCTCTTGTGACCGACCAGTATATACCCTTCAAAACAAAAACAGGGGAACTTCATTTTTATTTAAAGAATGAAAACATTGGGAGATATATCGGAGTCAACCAATATTGATATGATAATAATGAATGTTTTGAGAGTGCATCACCACTTGCACTTCCTAGTGACCATAGTTGTGTGTACAGTGATCGCTCTTGAAAGTTGATTGGTGTATGACTTGAAATGTATATGTGTACGATTTGCATTTTCAACAAAATGACCTGTTTGATACAAGATCATTGTCAAAATTAATGGTCTACAGTGATGTATCGATCCTCTTGAAAACCGACAAAATCATGAATGACACCCAATGAACGTGTATGGGGCTACTGCGTTGTGCACGTGCATTCCATGCGTCGTGTTTAGGGGTGGTGATAAAGAGAAACGTTCATAAGATGTCTGTCTTTGAAAAGTTTCTTAAAGCTTATATACTTCCTATCCAAACTGAAAGTTCAGGTTCCCCTAATTTTTAAGAGTATAATCTACAACATCATTGTCTAATTTTCAACGCTGGTATAATTAGAGAATTTCAATAGCTGGTCTACTACAGGACGCTGCTATACAAACACACGATGAGCATCAGTCAAAGCCAACATGTAATATCTCCTGCGGCCCTAACTGTGGACATGGGTGTCTTGGCATCTGATCGCTGCTCTTGCTACGTCCAATGCCTGTTTAATCAGAGACTTGTGATGGTCATTGTTATACTTCACTAACACTACAGACAGCATGGCGAGATCTAAATCGGGCTATTTATAACACGTCTATAAATCCACAGATATTGAGGTTGCAAACAGACTCCAGTCCGCCGCCAAGCTGGGGTAGATACTACACAGATAGCTATTATTACGGTCCTTCATTTGTCCGAAGCCAGCCTGATCCCCTTCCTTGTCTGGGGGATTAGGGACAGAGGACAAGTTATCTGGCTACTGATCACGTAATTTGATAAGAACTTTAAGTGGTTCATTGAGACTTGGAGCTGCTGCTGCACGTGCTGTAGGATGGTACCCCGGGATGAGGGGACCATGGATCAGAAGACATGTACACGTAATACTATAATGTAAAGAGAGGGCTTTGGGTCTAGAGAACAAACATCAGTGTAGCATGTTGATTAAAGTACTCGTATGATGATAAGGCCACAGTTCAATTACCATTCCCCACAGTAATCTCTTAGTAATTAGTAATTTGGCTTCACTGCCCTTGCTCCGAGTATTGTAGCATTCTTTCTTTAACAGCTCAATAAAGATAGGAATTCATGTACATGACATATTTATGCTAAGACATATATTTACAAGGTCCCTGTAATAAGATTTATAATAATCGATACTGATTGAGCGCGTCCTGTTTATAACACCATGCTGTTTTGCAGCCATTTTGTTTGAGGTGGTTGAAAATAACATTGAATGTTGAAGATCATGTTACCACAAACAGACTCATGAAACCATAGTAGGGATAAATAAGCTGCTCGTGTTTTGTATAAATTTAGAAGTTTAAATAATTCCACTTTGGCTTGAATACGGTGTAAGTATCTACACCGAAACGCGACTCTATGCAATAAACAAGACGTTGTATGCGTCATTATCGATAATTCAGGTATGAGATTCGGTCCTACTTCTCAGGAGCAGGCTAAATGCGAGGTAACTTCCTTCTCGATACACACTTCGCATAATACGAACTCGAAACAGTGGTAGGGGTTCTGGAAATTGTTTATCTATTAGTTTCAGTATATAGAATTTGCAAAGGTAAATACCTGATATAGAGTTCTGTATGGAATCATATACACAGTTCAGACAATGAATTGATCATAGCTAATCGATTGGTCACGACGCCCGTTGGTGAGTAAACGAATAATTCTACATTCTAAATAATTGCAATATGGTGCTGGATAATGTCACCATGGAAATATAGAGCTTCGAAACACGTGAAAATCCAAAACGATGATATGATTAGTCAGAATCCTGGCTTCTCTGTGAGCTCAAAAAGAATTGCACATCAAACGTTGGCGCTTTCAAAGGAATTTCTATTTCAGTGTTCTGAAGGCTGTGTTTTGCTTCTCAGCAAAGCAGCTGATGAAATTGCTTGTCTATCGTTCTTGAACTCACTGTTCCACTACATTTGCTTCATACAGACTAGAATATATCGTTACCTTAATAAATTAACCACTCTTAGACATAAACCATGAAATGTTTCCCCGAAGATAGCATAAATATGTTTTTGAAAATACTCACTGGTATTTGTACTAAAGGTAGTACACATAGCTGTCTCTGCCCATCTAACTGTTTATACTGCCAGGGTCGGCCCGAACTGATGAGTGTGTTTAATATATAATTATGATATAACTTGATTTCAAGTTGGGAGCAGTGTTACAAATACGTGAACGCCACACGGGAAGCAGAGAAGCGATGTGTGGGTGGTTGTTTTAGATGTAGCATTCATGACATCGTGATTGCAGCAGTATGCACTGATCTATTGTAGTCTCGGACTTGTGTGTTTTATCCATATATTATACAGCAAATGACCAACTGGAGCAGTCTGCATGCCCTTTTGTGTTGTACCTCGATATTAAAATATATTCAGTATCTGCGATATTATGCTTGTTTCATGTCTATGTTTTACATCGGAATGATGGTGTCCTTCTCATAGTTGTCAATGAAGACTGCAGTCACCACATCCCCAGTCACTGTTAACGGTAATCAACTTACAAGGCCTGCTTGACATTTCCAACACGTCGCAAGATGACACAGTCATAATGGTTGTTTTACGACAGTTTTCGTTCATCATTTTACTCGTCCTAGTCTACAACAATCATAAAGAATGTATCACATATTTCTACCATGTCATGCTGAACCCATTCCGATTTTGTCCTACTCACGCAGCGGCTGTCATTAATGTATTCGTCTCACTTGCTTCATATGCGTGAATAGATTGTGTTGAAACTGGTAGCCTATGCTGGGCGTACATCGTTGACTGTATCACCAAATATATTAGCTGTATGTAGGTTTATACAGACGCCAATACAAGAGCGTCACGATGCTAGGACAACGTGACAGGACCAACTGAATGTATGTCACATCAGTGAAAAGTAGTGGATTAACATTCAACAAGTAGTATTGTTGACTTTCAGGATCCACGCCAGAGTTCACATTTGGAATTACGCAGATGTTATAATAAGATTGAGTTATAATAAGATTGAGTTATAATAAGATTGAGTTATAATAAGATTGAGATAGATGATTCAAACTAAACAAACTCAGCGAGAGCAAGGTAATGTAGCCAGTATGTCTGGGTCTGTGATTTGAATTAGAAATCGTCTACCTGCAACTACTCTACTTGCTTGGCGGCCACATGGTGTACTACATGTAACAAATCGACACATTCTTGCCACAATACTGGTTTGAGCATACAAAATGGGGGAATCGCCAATTGTCTCGTGTAATGCCTGCAGATTGAGTTTAGATTTTTTCGGGCCTCTCTGGGTACGGGCGATGCACTGTACGAACGACAACGTAAGGCAGCTTGATGGCTACACTGCATATTGGCCTCTGGACAGTACCAACGTTACCTGATGTGCGTTTGAACACGTTGGTTCACGTTTGTCTTTCAAGACAATAACACTCGTGCCGACCGTGCATGCATCGTACCTCATCACGGCTACCTCTTTCAGCATAACATAGCACCACTGCAATGGGTATCCATGATTACCGACCGTTCCAACAGAGGTCACCTCTTGACCTTGGTCCAGGTAACGACCCCATGTATCAGTGAGCACTTCCTACAGATTCATCTTTGCGGCAAGGGTGTAACATTACATAATCTATTGATGCCAGAATTGTGAGGAATATTATCAAGCAGTGTGGGCCAGCCTTCGTCAACCAGGTCTGAAAGTGAGATGGCCTGTAAGGAGATGCTATGACGCACCCACATCCCCATCTATGATATCAGTCCTGTCACGAATACAGAAATTGGCCAGCTCCGAAGGTTTTCTGCATCAAGCTCACAAGTGAGCCAGGATGAACATACGTCGCCATAAACGTTTTGCAGCCGGGCGCTAGACTTATATGATAGTTGCATATTACTGAATTGGGTTCCATATTCAGCTAAGACATGGGGCAAATGTACTGGTTGAAACGTTCGTCCATTAGATTTCGCATACGATAAAGACAAAATAGGTCCACATTTGGTGACCAACGCAACACAGAATAAATAGGTTGCAAAAGATAATATTTCCTACAACCACAGAGAAAATCAACCCATTGTAATCATTTCATTATTGAAGTAATCAAAGTCATCAACAGGCACAGAAAGAAAGTAATCAATAGGTAATAAATTGATAAATATGCTTGAGAGATACAAACAGGTAAGATGGTAGCCAGATATAAAATGTCACGTTTTTTCAAACAACTTGTATGAGTCTCGGGAGTGCCGATTGCGGCGAGGAGGATGTCACATTCTCCGAGGTACTGTCATTGTTCCAGGGCGAAACATGGACATTCCAAGCTATGTCAGGTGCCAACTAGACGGTTAGGTTGCCATTAATGGTGTTTCTTGCCATGGGCTTACTAAGAAGTTCCTTTAATGAGACGTAGTAAAGGATGGATAGGACATATGCCATGTATGTTCGTGTTATTTAGTCAGAAGAGCGCATTTATAGATGATTTGGATTCGGATCTGATATATTTTCCTTACTAAATTGTCAGTAAATGTTTGAATATCGTGTTCACATTCACATTGTGACCTGTGGACATAGAATCTATAAAATAATCTTTCACGCTCTATTATTTAAACAGTGACAATGCGAACATACCGGTTCTTTTACTTCAGGCCATGGATTTTGTTGTTTAAGATAATCTCATGTAGGTATTTTATGACATTGTAAGTCCATGATTGCATCGACGCGCCTTATTCCTCTGTTCAACTAGATCCACAGCACCACGTGGTCTTATTTTGCTGTAGAGCTAGATCCACAGTTC
>VKKT01000750.1:36795-54327 GCA_008038995.1 Haliotis laevigata
TATAATTCACAGTATAATAATTAAATATGATACCAAAGCTTGGAATGACAAGTCTTTATGGATGATCAACTGCTTGAAAATGTATAAATAACTATACCGAAACGTCGCTATTGTACAATAAAGAAGTTGAACATCCATAAACACATGTCATCCCTATTGCTCACAACTTCTAGAATGACTCTCAAACAGTTGATACCAAACCTGTCAACACTGAATATTAGATGACCTGAAAGCTAAATCATTTACACACGACAAGAAGCAAACCTATATGACCTGTAAAAGATACCCTAATTATGATAAAGATACACGAGACCCTCATACAAGATGATCTTCATGATCCAAGTTAATGCTCAAATTAGATGCTAAGGATCTGAAATGACCTACATACAAAATGACCTACATTCTAGTTGACCTAGATATGTAATGGTAATGATAATGATAATGAATTTATATACCGCCTGCTTCCAAACAGTATTTGCTCAACGGCGCTGAAGAAGAGAGTAAGAAAAATCCATGAGAGGGATACTGTGAACAGATGGGCTTTTAGTGCATTTTTGAAAGGGTCTTTACAGTTGATTTCCCTGATAGAGATAGGGAGGCTGTTCCAGAGTAACGGGGCTGCAGCTGAGAAGGATCTGTCACCCATAATGGTCTCTTATCATATTACATACCATATGATGTGTTATCCAATTTGGATAAGGTTATTACGAATGCAGTATATTAGATATCACTGCATATGTTATTGACCATTATGCACAGAACACCGTCAAATTGGACGGACGTACAATATTTGCTTTATGAAATGGTTTTGGATTCGTATGAATAAGTCAGGATGTTGGTGATACTGAACTTTATACATTCAGTCATGGTATATTTATTAAGGAGTATTGCGAAAGATATATTACGAAGGCCTATTTCACTAGTCATGCAGTGTTCTTCTCCGTAACCAATTCTCCGAAAGTGCAGAACGTTCAGGGCCTATGCTAATATCTACGTGTAGCTATTCTGTAATTAGGTATGTTAAGGCGTGTTAGAAAACAGCATGGCGCCAACCGACTATATTTATTCAGATGGGTTACACGTGTTTTCGTGTTATGTAGTGAAGAAAAGATTTATATTGATCTCGTCAAAAGTATTGAGAGAGATCATGATAGTAATGACCTCTCTGTACTCTCTCTCTCTCGCGAGTGCACCAGAGAGTACTCGACTGAAACAGTTTTTGTATGTTGGACATTAATAACAGTGATGGGGTGAGAAATGTTGGTACCTGTACATGTATTAAATATGATATTGATAACAATTTTTTCTTAGTGATGTGCACATCCTAAACGGACTTTTTTTACATCTGACTGTAAAGTATCAGTACATATTTATTCTTATACAAATGTTTAATATGAGTTGTTTGTTTTTCCTTATTCATCAAGGGATAATCATTTTGAATCTGTCGGTATTGTTTTGAATTGAATAACACCAAGAGACGAAAAATCATCCCGAATCAATGTATTTCCTCAGAGAGAATTTTGATGATGACACCCCCGTCGTTCCTGCGGTCCAAGCTGCGGTTCAAGGTCGACTACGGCGAGGAGTTGTCGTTGACTTGTGACGCCGTGGGTCAGCCTGTGCCGGATGTATGGTGGGAACACAACGGAAAACGCCTGAAGGGCCGGTCTCACAATGGTCAGAATATTAAGGTGCTGCAAGACTTAAGGCAAACATCTAACTACACATGTGTGGCGTCCAACCCACTCGACACCATCCGGAGAGACTACTCGGTGGTGGTGTTCGAACCTAAACTTGAAGGTAGGTGTTTTTGTTTAAAGCAGTGATTCGGTGATGTTCTACTCCGACAATATACCTCTCTCTGAAAAGATCTGAGGACGACTTCCTCATCAGTCAATCAGCATAGAGGTTTTTAACTTTCTGTACAAAAGTGATCAAAGCAATCAAACCAGCACATCTAATTTCTGCATCTAGAAAATGAACTAAAACGAAGTTCCAGTAGTATCAGCGTTATTATATTGTGGCAGTTGTTGATACTCAAAGCATCTTGTTGTGCACCATGACACATTGACACCAAAATGAGTCAACCACTGAAGAAATATCCGGGTTCTGCGTGGACTTTCATTTGTACAAGTCGACATTAAGAGGTGGTTACAAATGTGGTCGAAAAATAGTTTCAAGATCCCTGTGGGATGTCACAGAACGGAGACTTCCCATAGGTTTGGGTTCTATTGACGAGATCTAAGGTGTGCTCAGATCGTAACAGAGACTGGTACTGTGTCTGTGTAAAATGTCTGATGTGAATAATTTTATGTGTAAAATAGCACTTTATGAAATGGGATTCGAATCCTGGTATATCCATTGTGTCTGGACACTTGTCGTTATAAATGTATATAATTTCTTTTTACCCAGGGTTAACAGATCGTTGCTTTTGCAAAGAAAACCAGCAGAGAGCAACCAGAATAATGTAACGCGTTAGCCACACAAATTACAAACAAGACCCTAACCTCCCACCCCCACCCCCACCCAGTACATATTTTGATAATTAGAGCTGTTCTCTTTTTTCATTGCTACGGTTTGAGTAATTGATTTACTGTGTCTGAAACTGTGGCGGGTTTCAATGGTTACGATGCACACTGTACGGTGTGTGTGTGTTGTTTGAAACGTGTGTGGCTAGTTGTATTTAACATGTGGACAGATTCTACAGTTTATAGCTCTATGTTGGTTCTTTTTTGCTTGACATGATGGAAAGTGTCGAAATGAACAGTTCATTAATGATGCTATATACTTCGCAGGATCAGCATCTTGCAACCATTTTACCGTAACTGCATTGAAGTCATGTCTGTCTCAAAGAACTCTGTGTACATTTAGAAAGAGATTGCTGCTAATAACCACTTATAAATATATTTTTTCAGATTGTCGGTAGTTGTTGAAATTAATGATTCTGTCATTAATTTGGTATGAAAAGACATTTCCCGTTATCCAATACTCAAATACCTCTTCAAATCTAAAAACACAAATTATTTTCCTCCCTATTAGATCCTCCGCATTACCTAATCAAATTCAGTCACAAATCATAATAAACTATATTCTTGACGTGATAGTAATCATTGCAAGACTTTTACACTCGTGGGCGTGAAACGTCATTTACTTCTCGGTATTATGATCATTGTCCCTTTAGCAAACACCTGCGTGTCCTCCCACACTGTGCTGATACAAGATGGTGATATTGCTTCGTGTTTCGGTGTAGATCATATATCCTGCAGGAAGCTCGAGAGACTTTCAACATGGGACATTGTTTCAGACACCATGGTGGCGCCCTCCTTCAAACCCGCATCTCTGTCCGTCAAGGTCAAGTTCGCCGGTTCCACTAGTCTGACTTGTGAGGCTGAAGGCAATCCTGTCCCACGTGTCATCTGGTTGTTACGCGGGAAAATACTCAAACGGAAGTCAGACAATGGCAAGAACGTCTTGCGGCTTATGCGGCTGAGAGGATCTGGAAACTACACCTGCACGGCAAGCAACATCGCCGGCAACGTCAGCCAGGTCTATAATGTTACCGTGGCGGCCAAAGTAGGTAGGTGCTTTACTGTCTGGCGTATAAAAAGCGAAAGTCAAATGAAAATATGGGTGGTCAACGTACCCATGGGGATATGTTTTCACGTTCACTTTGGCTATCGAAAAGGCCGTAAAATAAAATATCTATAAAACTTTACTTACATGTTTAATTTCAGAGAGATTCAGAGTAAGTCGACCAGTGGACTTACAGACAGCAGTGGTGTTGCCGAACGAGGTGGAGTTGAAGTGGGATCCCCCGAAGAACCTGAGTGGGGTGACAGGGTTCGCTGTGTATGTGGTGGACACAGTTACCAGTGACGAGACCCGTGACGAGCTCCCCATAGTGTACAACCACACAGTGACTAACCTCCAACCAGACAGGCAATATAGCATCCGGGTTACTTCGTTATCAAAGTCGCTTGACGGGAAGGGCACTCCTGCCGTTTTAGTGAAGACTCTTAAACTTGGTAGGGACGTGCATTTACCTTCCAGAGAACCTGCTTGAAATGTTCTTTCCACATTGAAAATAATTATTTGTTTGCGAGACTGAAAAGGAAACATGATAATCGTCGGCAGTACAACGTTATTTGAGTGATATTCACTTATTCTTTTTTCATTTGTATGCCATAGCATAATTTGTAATTGTAATGATACAGATGATTGTGTTGCGGTGTTGGCGTATCATGATGTTACATGTAATTAATTGGCGTAACAGGCAAAGGGTAACATCTCTAGCTACGACACGTGGTAGCATGTAGTTCACCTGACCTGGGTGGGTAAAAGGTCCCTCCCTGACATAGACTATTGCATGTCGCAACTGACATGGCGTAACACGTGTCGTAAATGACATGGGGTAACAAGGACCGTTAGTGACAGGGTACCAAATACCTGCATCGCCTGCCTTGGCGTTACATGTCTCTCATGGAGTACCACGCGCGTAATATGTACATGTGACATGGGCTGATTTGTATATCAGACATGGGGTAAAGCGTATGTGACTTCTGACTGGGGTGCTACGTACATCTTCTGACGTGGGGTAACACATACATCTGACATGGGGTAACACATAAATATGACATGAGGTAATATAAAACTGTCATGGGGTAACACACTTCTGACAGGGGGTAACACGTACATCTGACATGGGGTAACACATACATCTTCTGACATGGGTAACGCGTACATCTGACACGGGGTAACACGTCCATCTGACATGGGATAACACGTACATGGAACATGGGTAACATGTACATCTGACATGGGGTAACACATACATCTTCTGACATGGGGTAAAACGTACATCAGACATGGGGTAACACACATCTTACATGGGGTAACACATGCATCTTCTGACATGGGGTAACACTTACATCTGACATTGGGTAACACGTACATGGAACATGGGTAACATGTACATCTGACATGGGATAACACGTACATGGAACATGGGTAACACGTACATCTGACACGGGGTAACACA
This sequence comes from Haliotis laevigata, assembly GCA_008038995.1. Taxonomy (NCBI): domain Eukaryota; kingdom Metazoa; phylum Mollusca; class Gastropoda; order Lepetellida; family Haliotidae; genus Haliotis; species Haliotis laevigata. Next base: position 41,834 of record VKKT01000750.1, read on the forward strand.
TACATCTTCTGACATGGGGTAACACGTACATCTGACATGGTATAACACGTATATGGAACATTGGGTAACACGTACATCTGACATGGGCAACACGTTCATCTTTTTCGAAGGGAAACACGTTCATATTCCGACACAGGATAACCCAATCATCTTCTGACACGGGGTGACATGTCCATCTTCTGACACAGGATAATACGATCATCATCCGACATGGGATAACACGGTCATCATCTTCTAACATGGGATAACACGGTCATCTTCTTTTGACATGGGATAACACGGTCATCATCTTCTGAGATGGGATAACACGATCATCTGTCATGGGATAACAGAATATTCTTCTGACATGGGATAACGCGTTCATCTTCGGACACTGTATAAAACATTCATCTTTCGACATGAAATGACACGTTCATCTTCTGAAATGGGATAACACTATCATCTTATGACACGGGGTAACACGTTCATCTTCTGACATTGGAAACACGTTCATCTTCTGAAATGGGATAACACAATCATCTTCCGGCACGGGGTAACACGTTCATCTTTTGACACGGGGATAGCACGATGATCTTATGACATGGTATAAAGAGGGTTAATCTTCTGACGTGGGATAACACGATCATCTTCTGACATGGGATAGCACGATCATCTTCTGACATGGTATAACACGTTCATCTTCTGACGTGGTATAACACGATCATCTTCTGACATGGGATAGCACGATCATCTTCTGACATGGTATAACACGATCATCTTCTGACATGGGATAACACGATCATCTTCTGACATGGGATAACACGACCATCTTCTGACATGGGATAACACGATCATCTCCTGACATGGGATAGCACGACAATCTTCTGACATGGGATAACACGATCATCTTCTGACATGGTATAAACACGTTCATCTTCTGACATGGTATAACACGATCATCTTCTGACATGGTATAACACGATCATCTTCTTACATGGGATAGCACGATCATCTTCTGACATGGAATAACACGATCATCTTCTTACATGGGATAACACGACAATCTTCTGACATGGGATAACACGATCATCTTCTGACATGGTATAACACGTTCATCTTCTGACATGGGATAACACGTTCAACTTCTGACATGGTATAACACGATCATCTTCTGACATGGTATAACACGATCATCTTCTGACATGGGATAACACGATCATCTTCTGACATGGGATAGCACGATCATCTTCTGACAATGGATAACACGATCATCTTCTGACATGGGATAACACGTTCATCTTCTGACATGGTATAACACGGTCATCTTCTGACAATGGATAACACGATCATCTTCTGACATGGTATAACACGTTCATCTTCTGACATGGTATAACACGGTCATCTTCTGACATGGGATAACACGATCATCTTCTGACATGGGATAACACGTTCATCTTCTGACATGGGGTACCCCTGTTACTGTTAACATGATGCATCACTGCCCCTGACTACGGGAATTTGTCTACCGTAGAACCACGTAATGACCGACATTGTAGGTCCCAGTGCCACTGTTTGTAGCCACTGAATGTTGAGCACATAGATCACTACCGTTTTGTCTGGCACTGACAGCCTGGAGAGTTTGTATCGCACTCAGCATGGCATACACATAAGACGTGGACATGTGTTGTTACGTTCGTAGAACATTATTTACATCGTTAATGACTTGTTTTGAATTGTATTTAGCATTGTTCAATAAACATAATGTGTTATATTTAGCGTCTAGTTGTGTGTGTGGATTTACCCAGGACTAAATCTGACGTGTGATACTGTAGCATGTCCTCAGTCAAGGCAGTAGACATATAGCGAGGACGTCTGAAGCCACGTAGTGTCACGATGTGCTGTGCCGGCCCCTCACGCTACACTATATACACGAGCCTGTGTGTTCACCACTCACCACTAACACAAGTCAGGTAGGTCTGTCTCATTCTTCTGTGACGTGGGCGTGGAATGTTCACCTCAAACTAACATTTTTGCGACGCTGTTTTTGTTAAACTGTTGAAATGCCGGCGAGTCTATTGGTTCCCTTTCTGCAGATTCTATAGAGAGCCCGTTCGACAAAGTGTCTTAGCGCTACGAATATAGTAAGCCTACGTTATGGAGTTACTGTATGAACTTAAGATCACATTGGCACTAAGGTCGCTTTGTGGAATGGGACACAGACCCGCCCCACAATACGATCTTAGCGCAACGGCGGTCTTAAATCTCTACATTTATGTTTTACGATTGTCGTAGCGCCGAGAGAGTTTTAGTTTCAGCCCTGGTCGCCAGGCGTGCGCTATACTCGCTAACATCTGCATCTAACTAACGAAATGGTTCATAGCCCGCTTGACAAGTTCAATACAAACTGTGTGTGATTATGTTATCTGTGCAGCTCCAACGAACGTCACGGCCCAGGCCATCGACAAGTCCACGATTATGGTCAAGTGGAGGCTACCGGAAGACCCCTCGGTCAGAGTGTATCGGGGAGTGGACGTCGAGTACCGCCAGATGAACGACGAGGGGGCTGTGGTTAAACAGGAAGTGCAGCGGTATGCTGGGAGAGGCAACAGCCTTTATATCCGGGCACTTAACCCAGCCACAACCTACCAGGTCCAGGTTCGAGCCCGGACAGATATTGGGGGAGGAATACCAAGTGATGTCGTTATGGTTACTACTGACCCAGAAAGTAAGAATAACCGTATAAATTCCATTGGCCCTACGAGATCAGTAAAGAATAACAAAAACCCCTCTCAATACCTACTCAGAGGAACCTTGTAATTTCCGTAAAAAGTATAACCGTGTGGAAATAAGACCATGTATTTGTGCAGTGTTTGCAAATGCGCCTATCCTTGATCTTCCAGTCCCCGAACCGCCATATCGGCTGCGGGCAATAGACGTCACTCACAATGAGGCCGAAGTCAGTTGGGCTACCCGTACTCCTATCTCCAGACTGACGTCGTTCAACGTGTACGTCAGGGACGTCGATACGGGACGTGATCGTTTACATCACCTGAGGAGCACCGGCGACAGCAGCTACAGAATCCGAGACCTACTCCAAGACAAGCAGTACGAGGTGACGATCAGCTCTGAGATCAACGGACAGGCGGGAAACCGATCTCTCCCCATGAGATTTAGAACAAAACCATTTGGTGAGATACAGAATTTTGGGTGTGTTATATTACGCTGTTTGAGCGATACGGAACTGGAACTATTTCACAGCGGAATGCTCACCGAGCTGTCTTCACACATTGCATTTGCCTTTGTCTCTATATCCGTGAAGATCCGGGTTAGAATTGGTCTTCAGTAACCCATGCGTGTCGTGAGAGGCGAATAACGGGATCGGGTTGTCAGGCTCGCTCACTTGGTTGACACATGTTATTGTATCCCAATTGCGTAGATGGATGCTCATGCTGTTGATCACAGGCTTGTCTGGTCCAGGCTCGATTATTTACAGACCCGCCTCCATATAGCTGGAATATTGCTGAGTGCGGCGTAAAACAACAAACGAACCAATCAAACCTTTCTCTCGAACCTGTCTTTGGTGTGACGAGCGAACGCTTTAATCACTCGGACTCCCTTACACCATGACATGACATGACATGACATGACATGACATGCTTCTTATAACGTGATATTCTGTGTTGATATGGCTGCTTTCACGTCCTAAACACGTAATCTGTTTTATGATTCCTGTTTTATTCAGTTCCCGATGCACCTACCAATGTGAAGGCGGATGCTTTGAACGCAACAACCATCTTGGTAACGTGGACGACTGCTGGAGACCTAGCGTCCCGATCGTACATAACGGGCTACAGCATTCAGTATGAAGAGTTGGCACGGTACACAGGCAGTAAGACAGTGGACGTTGGTGTCGCAAACAGAGGTATTCTGACGTCACTGAACGAAAACACAACGTACAAGATACATGTATTCGGATATACTGAACGTGGAGACGGGAAACTTAGTACGCCGATTCAAGCCAAAACACGTACGTACACTACACTAAATGGTGATTGCCTGAATTATTGCTTTTGGTGTCGATCGCATCTAACGCCAGAGAGTGATTGCATGAGTGATTGAGTTTTGGGTCGACCAGTATGATGATTGTGATAGCGGTTGCACGAATGAGTTTATGTGTGAACATTCTACACTGTTTTTGTCAGTATTTCAACAACAGCCATTAGAGAAAACAACAATTGACCCTGAAATGCACTGGCAGTTGCAAGTCCAATATCTACCACAACACTCTGCAATATCGTGTACACAAAACAACCCTATCGCTGCCATTGTACTTGCGCTTCGCACACCGTAGAACGACAACAAAGAGGCAACATGATGAATATGCACTGACTCGTAGTTCCAGATTTGACTAAATGTTTAGACGTATGTAGTTATGCCCCTGTTCTGAATCCCGTCGTTTAATAATTACATAGCTGGTGTTAAAGTCAGTAGGCCGCCCTGTGGGTATGTCACGGCAGCTGTCTGATATTTGAAGATTTACTCTCTTTCTATATAGTAAATCGATATTGACCCGGAGCCTTTCGAACAAAAATGTAGCAGTTTCACATCCACGTGTTTTTCGAACAGTGATCATGTTCCTCATTTTGTTCACAAACCTTGAATTAAAAGCCCTTTGCCTCCGACAAATTGATGTCTAGCTCAAGCTAACATTTCAAAACCATTTCACCTTCCCAGACACAGACATATTGCGTCACAGTAGTGAGCAGACGATCAGGGCGACGAAGAGCAAACAAAGGGAGATTACTCTTAATTATCGGAGTGACTATCGGAGCTCTCGTCGTCATTTCGATCAAAGACACACTTCCCTAGATATTGCCGGGACAAATCGCTTCATAGCTTCATCTCCTTAACATCTGCCTGTACAATCGCACCAAAGACTCGCCGATATAGTTATTGCCCATGCTATTTGCATGATATTGTTATACCAAATCAAACGCAGAGGTTAACCCCAAACATCACACAAAGCTAAATTGTTGATCAATAATCATTGAAGTACAAGAAAGGCAACACAATGGGTGAAAAAAGTGGGACCAGCAAATAGTAACAGGCCCCTGAATGAATAATGTAGCTACACTCGCGGATATGTGATCACTGTTTATTGTAGTGAAATAGGTCTGCGTTCGTTATGTATCAAGTTTCGAAAGTTTTGCTGTGTAGGCCTATCCCACTTGTTAAGTCGATGAAAAAACATGGGCCTCATCTTCCTCCTCATGTCGATTAGATGGGTACAGCCAGGGACACCGTCTTCAAACTGTTTCAGTGACGAATGGTTAAGTCTGCCGTGTTCGTTCTGCACAAGGGCGGGTAACTCTGTTCAGATGTATAGATTTTTCGGGAAAAGAAGGCAGCATGAGAACTATATAATTACAGTGGTATTGAAATCATTTTCTGCCCCTGATACTATCACAAACATATGTATAACAGTCTTCAGCAACACTAACATCACCCATATATCTCTGTATAACAAAGAGTAAAGCGCATGTGTTTCCTTCATTTCCCCAGTGGTGTCACCTCAACCAGTGGACCTCCAAGCTACCTTGGTCTCCCACAACAGTATCCATCTCTCCTGGGATGCCCCCGTCATCCTCCGTTCCATCAAATCCTTCAACGTGTACGTCCACGACACTGTGACGGGGAAGGACACGAAGACGTCTGTCTCCCCAGCGAAGGAGCACACCATCACGGGTCTCAAGTCAGATAGAAGCTACACACTCACGGTTGCCTCTGTGGTGGAGTCCCGTGAGCGAGAGCGGTCACAGCCACTCACTGTCTCAACTCTTCCCTATGGTGAGACGGGGTACAGCGATGGGTAGCTATGTCAGAAAACAATAATAATATACAGTGAAGCTGTTCACATCCGGGTATCATCTAGATTATACTGATTTAACCGAGTTTCAACATTACACCAGCAGATTTAATCGGAGGTAATTGGAGGAAATTGTTTCAGAGGATTTAACTATCATTTCATATGAAAGGTCTACACATATTGAGAAGCACACGTTTGTCGGTGAAAACACAGCTTTGATCTTAATGAAGACATTTGGTGACTTTCACGTGCACGTTTGTTGAACATCATATTAACACAGTTAATAAGTCGTACTGAAAGTTCAGATAACACATCACTTGTCCTAATACATCTTTAATCCCGTAGCAATTTTCTTTCTCATGTGATGCAGTTCCTGATCCACCTGGTGACGTGGTAGTTAAAATCGTTAACGAGACGGCGGTAAAAGTGGAGTGGAGGCTGATCAAGGATGACGATCGTGCGATTGTCAAATACCAGGTGGCCTACAGCGAGTTGGGCCGGGCGGGGACCAGTGAGGCGGTGACGGTGTCACGGAGGAGCAGTAGAGTCGTCCTGTGGCCACTGGACATGGACACCAGCTACACTGTCCGGGTCCGAGCGGAGACGGCCACAGAAAAGGGGGTGTACTCGCAGCTAGCAGTAGTCACAACTCGTAGGTTATAGGGGAAACACTCATTGGCATATTAAAGGCAAACATAATTTACTCCTTAAAATGGTCCCGCCCTCACTTCTTGAAGAAGTTTAATGTTTGGAGCTGGTCATGTCACCGTAAGTATCATGTGTCCATGTTTGTCCAGTTTTTCCTTGGAAGAAGCTTTCCACAAACGTTCTCAAATAGCAGAAAACACAAACAATTAACGTTGCTCAACCTGAAATGATAGTAATGAGTTGTTAATAATAAGGAATGTATTATATTCTACCTTTTCCTCTCATTTCACAAAGACACATACAAACCAATATAGGCACCTACTGTTGTCTGGTAGAGCTCAGTGCTGATGAACACCCTATCATGAACTTTTTTTAATAAATTAAAACATTTTGTTTTTGTGATATCACCAGCTTTATAACTTTCAAATTTCAGTTGCATCCAATAAGCCAAACGAAATCCAGGCTTCGAACATTCAGTTCAACCAAGCCGATATATCGTGGTACGCTCCGATAGAGAAGCGCAACATCACTGGTTTTCGCTTGGTTGTCACGGACACCGTGACTGGGGACAAAACTCGTCTAAACCTACCTGCTGTCACTGAGCATACCATCAGCGACCTATACCCAGACAGGAAGTACATCATCACTGTCCGGTCAAGGATGGGTGCAATGAGAGGCAAGAAGTCGGAGGAATATGTATTCAAAACATTACCCTATAGTAAGTACAGACACAAGCAACTATAAGTGAGCGTGCGGGTTTAAGGCCCTTTTAACAATTTTATATCTAATTTTTTTCACAGTGTCCGATTAACGTCTTTGGAGGGTGATGTGTGTCTCAGACGTTTGCTCGTTACAATTCAATGCGGGTTGGGAATGGTGCTGCCATCCCTGTGCATGTGTATGGCAAATATAGGGTACGAATTCACGATCATCAGATCCTAATAGACCTAAGGGACGCAACTCTGCATAATGAATCGTGGCCTTTAGCCGTTCTGGTCACCGATATCACTCTTTACTATTTACACGGCAGGAATATTGCAATGGGTTTATAGTTGTGATCACACTTGTTTCCCGTGAGGTTGAATGTAATTGTATATACATTCTGCCTTAGTACCCGTCCCACCCGCCAGTATCAGCGTTGTTGCCGCGAATGACACGTCTCTTGTGGTGGAGTGGGTTCCAACCGTGAATGATCAGACCCGTCGCTTCGTCGTGCGCTACAACATTGTCTACGGCAGGCAAAGAGACAGACCCGAAAACGAGGAGAGTGTGCAAGTTTCGGGAGATATCAATATGGCGGTCATCACAGCCTTGGAGCCGTATACCACGTACAGAGTGCGCGTGCGCGCAGAGACGCTGACTGAGATGGGGCAGTTTAGTCTACCGATCCACTCATCAACATGTGAGGAGAATACTCTTCTGGTTCTTGTTTCTTTTCTATCATCATGTAGTTCAACAATTTCATTGAATTTCCTTCAAAGAATCCGCTCTGATTACATCAATTGCTGTATTTGTTTGACGTTATTCTTCAATGTATCCTTAAGTATGGAGTCTATGCTTTTGATAATTCTCACCAGTAAAATCGGACAAACCCGTGTCCCTGAGACCAACAAACCTCGAGTTCAACCAAGCTGATGTGGCCTGGGACGCTCCGATTAATGAACGGGATATTACCGGCTTTCAACTCGTGCTGGCTGACGTCACGAGCGGAGAGATGACGCTCCTGAACGCGCCCCCTACTAGAAGATACACCCTGAGAGATCTCAAACCTGACAACGGGTACACATTGACTGTCACGTCACAGCTCCGGGGCCGGAAGGGGCAGACGTCGGAGAATATGTCATTCAAGACGTTGCCGTTCGGTTAGTTGCATATCCGCAGTCAACGCATGGAATATATTCTTGCTTGTAAATATGACGTCATTACCATGAATACACAATGGTACTACTGCATGGCATACCTTCATGACAATGATATTATTGTGTCGTCATTATGAGAGCGTCTTGTATACCACTGCTGTCAGACACATCATGATATTATAGCTCGAATACACTGCAATAGTTTGGCTAATAGAGTCTGGTTCCATTGCTTTGTGTCCATCTCTTGAAAAACAGACGATTTTTGCCACGATGTGTGACTGTTTTACATCTGTCAGATTTGACTGTCTACTGTGTCTGTTATATATGACTATCCGCTATGTCAGTCACATCTGACTGTCCACTATGTCTCTCACACCTGCTGTCTATCACAAATGTCTATTACTTCTGTTCCATTTGAATATATGCTGTCACCCAAATATGAGTGTCTGTTACTTATGTCACATCTGATTGTCTACTAAGCCAGCCAAATGTGACTGTCTAATACGTCCTCCACATCTGACTGTCTAAATCGCCTACCACATCTCACTTTCTACTATCAGTATGTCAATCTGTCGACAACGTCTGTCACAACTGCTTGCTACCTGTCAGATCTGACTATCTAGTACGGGTCACACCTCACCGTCCTCTACGTCTGTCACGTCTAACCATGTTTACTGTGCCAGTCCCAGAAGCTCCGACAAACGTTGATGCAACTGCCATCAGCGACACCTCTGTGTCGGTACAATGGACGTCCACGGATGACGAGGAGACTAGCGGCTACATTCTGCGTTACCACATCGCCTACAGCAAAATGGGGGCCTCGACGGATGCGGAAGATAGCGTGCACGTGGATGCAGGCAGCAATGAGGTCGTCGTTGCTCAGTTGGACGCCGAGACCAACTACAGGATACGAGTGCGGGCTGAGACGCTGACGGAGGAGGGGAAGTACAGCAACTTCATCAGAATCAGGACTTGTGAGTACTGGCGTCTTTTATACATTGCCTCAATATACGCGCCAGCTGAAGTATGTGTCCCAAACAGATGTATCTGTTGTGTAATATACGGAAACAACACCATGCCATATTGTCCAATGTTTAAAGCGTATCCTCGTTGCGCTGAAGCCTAAGGTTCAGGCCCCTACATAGTGTCTTGCGTGAAGTGCGATAGCATACATTGGTGTCCCCGAACTTGATATTGGTGGATTTAAAAAAAAAATCGACATAATACCACACTATTCGGAAGAGACTGTTTTGGCCAAAATTATGTGTGTGTACTTACAACACAGACTTTAGGTTTACCTTATATATGTTTCAGTAAGATCGGACAAACCTTCGAAAGTCGTCGTAAAAAGGGTACAATTCAACCAAGCTGAGGTGTCATGGTACGCACCGATCAGCGAACGAGGTATCACGGGCTTTAAGCTCACGGTAGCCGATATCACGGGCGGAGAATTGAAGTACTTGGACACGCCCCCGATTGAACGCTATACATTGACAGGACTCAAACCCGACAACGGATATACTGTCAGTGTGATGTCACAGCTCGGGGATGAGGAAGGGAAGATTTCAGACATGCTTGAGTTTAGGACCATGCCGTATGGTTAGTATATCAACCTTGGATGTCCTAGCGATAAACGTACGTATATGAACGTTGTACGTAAGTATATCACCACCGCGAACTTTGTGATATCTTACCTCCAAAGTAAGTCTAGCAACCTGTTCCACTTGGCGGACATGTCTTACCTCAATGCCTTAGTAACAGTAATTATAACATCAACCTGTAACAACTTTGGATGTCGTGCATAGCCTACGTGTACACTTGAGTACATAAAGGTGCTACACCTGGGACGTCGATGATATTTAGCCTGTAAACGTAAGTATAAATATGTACGTGTCATATTTTGGATGTACGAACATTCAAGGCGTTGTGCGTTACACGGAATTAAGCACTGTACTTATGCGATGGACTCAAGATGCTTACTTTTCGAGGTCGCCGCAATGTAGAGTTGCGTCCCTTAAACTTCCAGTATCCGTGTGTCGGAAAGCAAGGCGATTACTTCATGATACATATCATACATCGTGAAGACATATCTGTGATCCCATGTCACTCATTGTCATCATTTAACAAAGTAACCTTCCACTATATTCTCTCTGTTGTTGAAGGTTAACACAGGGAAGTATCATGTGCGACAAGGACCAATAATTATCAGAATCATCGTGACTAAAAGTCGGAATCACGGAGACTGATATTGCAAGTATATATTCAAACGAAGAAAGATTGTGACCACTGGTACTAGTACTGTTCCCCTAGTAGTCCACATTGACGATGTTGCCATTCCCACAACAAGGCACGGTACAGCTTTGTACAGCAGTGATACAGACAACGTGGGAATTGTTAAAAACGTGGTGAAGGACTGCTGCAATTCGAACTGAAGAACTGCATATAGATTGAAGAGCACTACACGAACTGCAGAGCACTATATGGAATAAAAAGCATTAAGGATCGAACAACACTAAACGGCTTGATGGCGTATGGATTGAAGAGCACTGTACGCATTGCATAGGACTTTTTTACTTGGAAAGCACTATATGGATTGAAGAGTATTATATGGAGTAAAAAACACTTTGTGGATTGAAGAGCACGTTATGGTCTGTTGACATGGCATCTAAACCAGGCCAAGAATGAAGACCACACTTTGGTCCAATGCAGTAAAATTGCCGTTGAGGAAATACATTCATGTGTTAGCGCGAAATGCATTCGTTTGTCATATCCTCGTTATATCACATGGTCTTCAGCTTCAATTTTTGATATATCCAGAGACGATTTAAAATCTTTATCCACATGTATGCTGCTCGTGTGTTTTAATACACGGTGCATATATAAGTTGATCTGTTGATTTCATATGGTACATTCCCGGACGTTCCAGATTGCTCGCTTTGTTTCCTGGCAAAGTATAATGTTTCAAGAACTTTAATTTATTTATGTGTCTACCATTACAATAATTGCAAACAGGACAGACGAGAAAACCGATGCTACAGAAACCAGCACCCTGCATGTATTTCACTATGAAACTTCTATGAGAGCGAGAATGACCTTGTGCACCTGGAAACAACCCTCAACGAACACCTTGGCTATCTATGGGACAAGTTACATGTATCTTTTAGAATTAATGCTTTCAGATTTTTTTTGTGCTGTGTATATACACTGCAATAGTTTCACAATATTTCGTCTGTCATTTACAAATGTACTCCGTGGCCAGACCGAAATGTCTAAGTTATTTGACTTACGTTATGTCAATGTATTTGTCATAATGTACAATTAAACGTGAAGAACCTGTCGAAAGGGTAATCCATTTGCCATTGAAGAACGTGTTATATTTCTAAGAGTACATGCATGCCTTTCATCATGCCCTTTAACAAAGTGTAGATGCCACGGAACTAATATTTGAAAATACAGATTGAAAATACCGGCTATTTTAGTACTCATGATTATGTATCCCGTACTTTATTAACTGTTGATTGTTTCACTTGCAGTTCCTACCTCTCCCGTTGGCGTTGTTGCAACGCCTCTAAACGACACGGCTGTCATGGTGCAGTGGACACCAACCGTTGATGATGAAACTCGTCGCTACGTCACGAGTTACAACATCGCCTACAACAGATTAGGAAGCGGAACCGAAGGTGGAGCTGAGGGAAGCCTGTTGGTAACTGGGGACTCCAAAATGGCGACGATTACCTCCTTGGTCGCTGACGCCAGCTACAGAGTTCGTGTACGCGCTGAGACGCAGACGGAAAAAGGGCAATATAGCCTCCCGAATCTTGTGAAAACATGCAAGTAGATCAACAAGTTTTGTCCCCAGTGGCAAATGTAATGCACACGTGGCTGTCGACTCTATCCCTCGTCTAACAAGAAGTGTATATAACTTCTCTTACTCACAACACGTGTCTATGAGTCCACTTCTTAACAACACGTGTTTATAACCCATCTTCCTTAGAACACGTGTCTGTTATCTATTAGTCCATCTTTCTCACAGCACGTGTCTATAATCCATCTTCCTTAGAACACGTGTCTATTAGTCCATCTTCCTCATAGCACGTGTATATAACCCATCTTCCTTAGAACACGTGTCTATTAGTCCATCT